>VYZU01074970.1:11334-25917 GCA_013401355.1 Ceyx cyanopectus | reverse complement strand
GCAGTATATGTAACAGACACAGGCCCCTCTGAATGACGACACAACCCCCTGGTGTATCAGGCACTCCTCCCAGTGCAAACATGCTGAAAGTGCACTCATCATCCAGATCATTAATGAGGATGTTGAACAGCACTGGCCCCTGTAGCAGCCTTGGGCCACACCACTGGTCACTACCCTCCAGCTGGACTCTGCTGCTAATCATAACCTTTTAGCCTGACAGCTCAGACACTTTTCAGTCTACCTTACACCATTTACCTAGTCCATACTTCATCAGTTTATCAGTGAGGATGTTGCAAAAGCCCTACTGAAGCTGAGGTAGACAGCAGGTAGGTATTCAGGGAGGTGAATTCAGAACACTGATCTGCTTGACTGGTGGTAGGCCCACAGGCTCTGCCTGGGGCAGTTAAAGATGTGCTCATAGAAATCTCTCTGCTGACAGTGCCCAGGGCTGCAACACGAAGAAAAAATCCTGTCAAAAGCAAGTACAGACTAGAAACATATTCAGCAAACTCAGCCCATTACAGAGTGTAGGTGACAAAAATACGTTTTGTCTTTCTTGAGTAAATTAAGTCCTTGATCTTGTCACTGCATTTATAGAAGAGCCAAATGTTGTTTGCTGCTGAGATGGAGAAGGGAAGACCAGTCGGTCTTGCACTGAGTTTTATCTGAGGATGAAAACTACTCGGCTTCAGTTCTCTAATGAGATTTGGTTTTGTTAAATTCTTGTGTGCTGCTATAGCTGGTCATCTTTGCCAAGGGTTGTGATGCAGCTTTTCCCACCCAGCACCTCTCCTCCACCAGCTCAACCCATTTCTTGAGTAGATATGGTTCTTGTCAAGTATAAATGCTTTTTTTTTTTTTTTTATGGTTTTGCAGAAATCCAACAATAACAAAAAGCCATGGAGAGAAAAATCTTTCCACCTCCATCGTGAAGTCTGAAAAATATTTAGACAGAAAAGAAGTAAATCAATCGCTATCAAGCTTTTGATACTTTTGCCTTTTCAGGTGGATTATATAAATCTTGCTGCACACTCCAGAGCTGTGTAACAATGTATTTATTGCTCACCCAACTTCTGAAGTTCCTCTTAGGGAACAGAACATAAAGGAGAGAAAGAGCTGCTGATAAATTACCAGGGAGAGGGATCAAGCCTTTATGAGTGGCTGAGAATGAATAGGTTGCTTGGCTAGAGCAGGGAAGATGGGATTTGCAGAGAGGACCCACTTGGCAGCTCTTGGCCTATAGGAGAACAGAGATTTCACTGTCCGCTTTGGGTTGACACGTGCAGCTGAACTTCAAATTGTCTCTTCCTTTGTGATCTAAGATGGCTTCTGTGCTCAGAGAGCAGGAACCACAAATGAACATCATCCCATAATCCTCAACACAGGAATCTGTGTTTTCCTGCACTTCATAATGCAGCAAGGTTAGAAATACTTGTCTGAGCAAGCATAGTTGGTTACCTGTGGGTGTGCAGTAGTTAAACCATGCTCAGCATATTGGTTGAGGCTCTGGTCCGTAACTCTTCCACAGTATCTACAGGTTGGTGCAGTCTTTGAAATATCCCAGTGCTATCCCTCTGGTCAGAGCGAGGCTTGGGGAGACTGGAGGACACTGCTGCCAGGAGGCAGTATGGGCATGGCATCTTTGGTTGGTGCAGGGAAATGAGAGGTTTGGCCCTTGAAGCCAGACAGCAATCAATTCCTGACATACTTTGTTTGGTAGTATAGGTGAAGTGTCTGTGGAGGAGATTCTTTGTTAGTCAGAGACTCCAGGTAAAAGCTGGAAGGGAAAACTGTACCTGAGCTGATTTCAGAAGTTGCTCAGTAGACTCTGGATAGAGCTATTGGAAAAGCCTCCCTGGGTCACCCTCACACAGGCCTCAGCTGTTTCAGGTGTAATTGCTGCAGCAGTTTAACAAAGCCCATTTGTGGAATTGAAAACAAAGAGGAAAGCAAACCAGGCAAATAAATGTATTCTCAGAGCTTGGCCTTGCTTTGTGTGTGGAGCCCTTGCTTTGCGCTGACAGAAAAACGACACATGGATGTAAATGGGCTGGTAACAGTTTTGCTTCCCCCATTCCAGGTCCAGAAGCAGTATCCCATTTGCTGTACCCTGCCATCTTCTCCTTTCTTCATCCTTCTCTTACACAATTCCTGAAGCCTTTTCTTGCTTCATGGTCTCAGTTCAAGCCATGATTTATATAGAATCATTGAATGGAAATTACCTTCAAGGTCATCAAGTTCAACCATCTACTAAATATTATCATGACCACTAAGACGTCCTGAAGTGCCACATGGAGATGTTTTTTGAACCCCTCCAGTGAGTATATACTGCACAATTGCTTCCTTTTTGCTGTATAGGAAAACAAAATGTCTGAATGTCTGGTTTATAAGCCTGCTTCTTCTTGTACTGGATAGCAAAAGGTGCTTTTAAGTGTCAGCACCAAACTGAAGTGCAGTGAACATATCCCTGTCTCATCTAGGGAGATAAACCCATCATAGGGTGGGATGCTTCAGACTCCAAGAAGCTCAACTGTACTTTGAATCAGGATGTCAGCAAGGACAGCAGTGCCTGTCTTGGCTCCATGTTTTCTTGCCTAACCTCTTTTCCCCTCTGACCAAACTTCCTCTCCCTCTTTCTGCTTCTTTCTCTGGGGATCCCAAACAATTGCAAAGACTTTGGAGAAGGCAAGGCTGTCTTATAATGCAGTATGGACTCAGCTGTTGTGCCTCCATTGTAGTGATCCTACAACCTTGTCTTTTAATACTGATAGATGGATACAGTTGCCTTGTGGGAGCCCTGACACATTTAATTCAATCATAGAATCATTAAGGTTGGGAAAGAGCTCTAAGATCAAGTCCAACTGTCAACCCACCATTATCATAACCACTAAACCATGTCCTGAAGTGCTACATCTAAACATTTGTGGAAGAGCTTGTGATCCAGTGGAAGGATATTGTTTTGACAGGGACACAGGTATTTTATGTATTGAAACTAGATTTAGCCCAGATGATGTACTTTTAATGTCTAAGAAAACTACAGACTGTCCCTGGCTGCCTCAGTTTGTCTGAGTGTGTTCTCTGTAGTAATCTATTGGAAGATGTTAATGCATTCTCTGCTCCAGAGGCTCTCCTATGCAAAAAAAAAAAAACCACCTTAACTTTTATAAGTAATCTAAATGCATCTCATTCTTTTAAGAACATACTCAATCTCAGTGGCTAACAAGGCATCAACAGACAACTGTGAAGAAATATTCCCATCCAAGGCAGATAGAACACACCACTGTGTAGAAAGGCTGCAGTGGTTTTGGAAGTACTCTTTAGGCAGCAAGCAGTATGTGCTATCTTGTTTTTTAATAAGTGTAGCCTCTAGCAATACTTAATTTTCACAGCAGCAGTTTTCCATTATCTGATTTCAGGGCCAATTACTTAGGTCTTTGCCAGAACTGACAGTACAGTTAAGAAATGGTGGAGAAAACTAAGGCAAGCATGAAATAACACCGGGCATGAGCTGGAACCAGTTTTCAAAGCCCCCTTCATTTTGACCTGCTGTAACAAGGGATGTCAGACTTGGCAAACTAGTTTTTCTTTTACCACCGGGCTTCCCATGTTTGCTTTTCTGGGAGACCAGAAAATTGAGGAAGCAGTACTACACACTGTGGAAATTTCATCCCAAAATGTGACAGGACATCATGATGGACTTACTTTTGGTAATGGCAGCATCCAGACAGCTCTGGGAAACTCTTCCAGGGTAGTTTCCAGAACTGAATAGTTTCACAGAAAACTGAAGGCTGGCAGAACAATTCCAGTCAGATACAAATTCCTGCCAGACCTTATTTGTATATGCTTAGATGATCAGTTATAGATCTTCCTTTCCTGTGCCTCCTTCAGTGACTTGGAACCTGCTTTAAGGTATGAGCAAATAAAACATGCTGTGAAGGAAAAGCCGAGTTGGAGCTGTACCTTATCAGCGACTCCACAGAAAATGCCCATGGTACAGTGGAGTCTGAGGGCAAGACTTCCCTCCAGACAACTGCTGCTTGAACCAAAAGACAGGATATGCTGCTTGGGCCAGGTCAGGTCTTCTGTGCACATGCACAGCTCTTGGCAGCTGGAGATCTTAAAAGAGCAGAGCACCTGAGTTAGAGGGCACTTAAGTGCAGCATTGCGTTGATGATGATTTGCACAGACACCTCGGCTCTGTCCACATCCTGCTAGAGGTCTGTATCTTACTGGATCCTACCCTCAGGTGTTGTTTCTAGTGGCATATTCATATATGTACATATATATTGTCACATAGGTATTTTAAAGCCTGATCTAAGTAAATAGCATGTCTGTAGAAGGATAACCTGTCCAAGACTGACACCTACTGAGCCAAACACAATAGTGACTAGTGTGTTACAGCACTGCTATCTCATGACACAACCAGGGCAGCTCAATGCCAGTGTGCCCTGGGCTCCCCCAGAATAAAAGGCAGAGCTTTATGTAAAAAAACACCACACACACAAGCATACACACACGTTTTTTGAAACAGCAAAGATGGAACATTTCATGTGAATGAACCAGAGGCAGAAGAATGAGATTTTGCTAAGGGTTGCCAGGGCTGTGGTCTGGAGAGATGGAATTCACAATGGATTCAAGTGCTGATGTGTTACCATCACCCCTGAGAAAGATAGGTGAGAAAAAGCTACGAAAAATCCTTCTGCCCAGGTAATAATAGAAATGGTGAGATGTGAAGGTTTTCAAAAGACAAGATGGTTCAAACCTGTTCTCCGATTTGCCTCATCTTTGCTAAAGCTGTAGCAATATATTTTTAAAGGAACAGTTATAAATCACCTTTGGAAGCTGTTAGGTCAGTTAAACAAAGACAACCCAAACTCAAGCAACCTCAGACCATGATTTTATTTTTTGTCAGTGCCTTACATTTGCCTCTTGTCAGCCAGATGGACAAAAACCGACCCCACAACCCAGAAAACAAACTCAAAATCAACTGATGAAATCCTTAACTGTGAGATAGGAAGGGCTGCTAACAGAGTATGTGAAGCCCAGGACTAGACGCCTGGGAAGGAATTGCTCCACTGCAAAGGGTTGTACCTGCTAAATAAAGCAATAGCATGTCATTATCCTTTTTAGGTTGGTACATTCTTGTTTTTGATATGACATACACAGCCTTAATGAAAGGACAGCTCCAGGATTAGAACAGAAATGCTCTGTACCCCAAAATACTGGGTTTTTTAGCTGCTGCTTTGCCCATGCTATGTTCTACCTTTTCCAGACAGTTTTATCCCCTTTCTACAGCTACAGTGACCTTGGCTGCAGAGCCACCATATTTCAGCTACTGCCTTTGGAAAAGGGAAGAGCTGGCTTTGGGTAGAAGCTCAGGGCTCCGTGGCAGCCAGATGTCCCATCAGGAATGTCAGGCAGCGACAGCTGAGACGCTTCCAGAGGCACCAGCCGCTGTGGAAGCAAGAGACCTCTGTTCATTTCCCCGTGACTAGAATTGCTCAGTCAATACTTAATTGGTACAAGACCAGCACAACACTTTAGCAAGGTACCAATTTCCAAAGAGACATTACAGAAATTGCTGCAGCACCTGGCCAGTATGTGGTTTCTTAAACCTGAGGTCTTTTGTTTAAATCTCATGAAAAACATTTGATATCAAAATGTATTTTATTCTTAACAGGGTAGTTAGAATGCTATAGGTATCCCCAGTTAACTTTTCCATTTTCCCTTACAGTCACAGAAAAGTAATTTAATCTTGCTTCAGCTGTCAATTGTCAGGAAATTTTACTTCAAGGTTTGTGAAAATCTGATTTTTATAAAAAATAAGAGATATTTCTGACTAAAGAAAAATCTCTGCTAAATTGAGCAAGAGTTCTAATGTAAAACACATTTCAAATCTGGTTCAGCACAAAAGCTCTGTGATTAACTGAATTAGGAAAACTAGAATCTTTTTTTTCCATGCTGGGTCAAGCAGATGGTGTTAAAATTCCTCTTCGGCTTGTTTGGAGCGAGAGGATTTCAGTTCCAGCAGTCTCCTCACAGTGTCATCAATGGTGCGCTCACCATGTACCTTGTTATCTCGGGTGCGGATGTTGACTGTGCCACTTGCCTTCTCCTTTTCACCAACAACTAGAAACAACCAAGGAACAATTTAATATTTAGCAAGTTCTATTTTGTTTTTTGTTTTGTTGTTGGTTGGTTGGTTTTTTTTCCCCAAATTCCCTCAAACTTAGGTGTACTAAGCAAAACTTGAAAAAGCTTACCAACCAACACATAAAATCTTTTTTTGTCCTCCTCCCACCCCTCCCCCCTTAGGTGTGTAAAAGCCAACAGTCTGTAAAAAAATCTATCATTTAATAGGTTTTAATATGTTATGAACAGCAACTTAGCAAAATATGAGTAAAGACTTAGTAAGCCCAGCTTGACTGATTTCTTACTGGAGAGAACTAAAACATCAAAATGAGAAATAAACACGGAGTACTCCATGGGCAAAGATTAGAATTCAAATGTAAATACCCAGTAGCTTTCTTTATAGAGACAGCAAGACAGTTTATTAGAAAATTCCAAAGCTATTTTACTTAAACATGATGATACAGATATCTAGATAACATATGCACATTTAATTACTAATGTAAATTTTATATAATATACTTGGAGTTTGCTACAGGAGATTGCTTCTCTGGAACTCCATCTACATTCAGTGGGACAACTCTCTAAAATGACCTGAGAGCAAACAATAGGTGAGGTTTTTCCTTGACAGGTTGACAATTTGTTTGTGGTCTTGAAGGTAAAATGTGTTTGTATCTTACCTGTTTCACAGAACTTAAAAATTTTAAACAAAAAAATAACTTTATTCATGATTCTGTTTCTCTGAGGGTAGAGTTTCTCTGTTAAAAGTTCCTGCTATTCTAAAGGATCCAAGATAGCTTTAGAGTCAATGCTACAACATTAATTTACATTATAAGATTAATGTTGATGCTTCAAATCACATACTTCAGGATCAGTTTCTAATTGTCCCTGCATCACCCTCTGGCAGAAGAGTCTTCTCCTGTGCTTGCATGTATAGGTCAGAAGTGCCTCACAGCTGAATGCAGTGGAAATACAGTATTTCTTTTGCTACACTTGAAAAAAATATCCAAAATTATTGGGAAGGGGTAATGGAAAAACCTCTTAATCTGACTGACAAAGGGCAAGAGATTTTATATATGTTTCCACATTGCTGATGAGCAGCAGTAATGCCTTGAGCTACAGTGACCTCATTTCAGTGAAGCTGTACATGCCAATCACATAGGCAGGAGAGACTCTGCAAAATGGGACAGTCTTAGGAACAAAGTGACCTAAAACAGTGGCTACCACCCTCTGCCTTGCTTGCAACAGAAAGATCATATCCTGTAATTTGTGCAAGAAAGTCAGCCAAAACAAGGTAACAGATGCACTATACATTACCCAGAATAAAATTATACTGTGCCAGCTGAGCGTTTCTGATCTTCTTGTTCAGCGTGCACCCAGGATCCACATCAACATCTGCCATTAATCCAGCAGCGTGGAAGTGCTGCCTGACCTAAGAGAAAAGGTATTTAAACTATCACTGTGGGAAATTCATGACAATGAAATATTTATGATTTAGACTTAAGCCAGAAAAGATTATCTGACCCCTAAAACAGAGGCCCCTTCATTGGCTCAGGTGTTGGAGATGAGCCCAGTTCAAGAGATGGAAGCAGGTCAGCTATCATGGAAGTACACACACTCAGTAACTAAGCAGTGATCAAAACATCTTGTTTTGGACTGAACAGAGATTTGAGTTTGATATTGTGAAAAGCATCAGGGTAGTGGATCTTTCTGATTAGATTATTTTTCCTTATTTTGCAGACAATTTTATTTATGTATAATGTGCTTGAAAGAAACTGAAGAAGGTATGATGGATGTTAAACATAAGAAACCCCTTCTCCATCTTACTGGTTTTGCAAGAAGCACAGTCATGGGAGATTAGAACCTGAAGGGCAAGACAGTTTTTGAGCTAGAGAAAACCCTTACTTTTTCTAAAAATAAAAGCCTCACAAATATCAGCATTTGTTATTCAGATATTCTATTTCAGGTCCTCAACTTTAACAGCTAATAGTCACTGGAATCTAAAAATGAGACAATGCAACATGTAAAGAGTTACAACGTTTAAATACTAGCAATTTTAAACCAAATACCTCAACTAAACATAATATACTGAAAAAAAAGCCCAAGAACCATAATACATCACCTTTTGAGCATACTCATCACATGTTGGTCCCACTGGTACCACCATTACCTGCTGTGGGGACAGCCAGAGCGGCCTTAAAAAACAAACAAAATAAGTTTATTTAGCTTTCAGTATTTTATTTTTAGTATGAAAAATCTTAACAGATAGGACTAAAGTCTACAGAAGACATTCAGAGGCTTAGATTGCATTCAGAGGTGAAGACAGCCCTGTACTCATTACAATTTATGTCCATAAAAGAACTGAGTATCTAAATGAATTGCAATGTAGACAAAAGCCATTTTTGACCTGAAGATTCAAGTTGTGTTTTACAATACACAACAAATCATAAATGAGTTGTTGAGCTTATTACTAACTAATAATGGAAAAATGCTACTTACGAGATTTGTTACAGAGGGGTCATCCCTATCTGGTATACACCACAGGAGGTAAAGGAGATCATGTACGTAAATGACTCATTGCAAGGCAGCCCAGCTGGAAAACCTAAGAGATACCTTGAGCAGACAAGCTGCACACTGCACTTGCACCAGTGGTAATATGTAGAGGCTACCATACCTGGAATTATTTACTATCTAAGGAAAGTGGTTCAAAAGGAATTGCCTTGTGGTACACCTACAGCATGTCTCTATAGCAAGCATGTCCAACAAGCTCTCTTGATTTTGAATACTTGGGGCTACTTTCTCTTCCACATAAAGTGTGTACTTAAACTGGAAAAATAAATCTACTTTTCAACGTTACCATTTGCCTCCATAGTTTTCAGTTAGAATGGCAATTATTCTCTCCACAGATCCCAAGATAGCCCGGTGGATGATAACTGGTCTTGTCTTGTCATTACCATCATGGCTGGGAAGAAAGGTGTATTTTTTTTAAATGTAAGGGTTGGTTTTTGTTCTCTTAGTGACAGAAAAGCCAGGTTATACAGCAATTAAAACCAACAGACTCTGTGCTTACCTGACAAAGGTGAGGTTAAATCTGACTGGCAGCTGGAAGTCAAGCTGGATCGTAGCACATTGGTGGTAGCGGCCAATAGCATCTTTAATCTGAATGTCAATCTTAGAAACAAAGAGAAACAAATTTTTGCTCCAGTTTAAGAAACAAGCTTGTCCCTCTGAAAGGAAACTGTTATAAGATGGAACATTTCACTCATTGCAGAGAACTATATATGGTTTTAGACAACATGCTTTTACTTCAGCCTGTATAAATGATTTTCAAGTTCTGATGCATAAAATGTTAAGAGCTAAAAGTGTGAGCAAGTAGAGAGGCAATATTTTGGGGGGAAATAGGTTTAATATCTCAGACGACTTTTTGTGAGTTTCAACCTGGGTCTTTCACTGACTGAATTCAACAGCACAGAGATGCAAGCACAAGATCAGAACTGAATGTTTTTCACCACAAAAAATGCATACTGACAAAAAATTTAGTTATGTTTCATTAGAAGGGAGCCTGCGGTAAATGAAAAATAGTTGTTTTTAACAAGATTATGATTAAATAAATAAATAAAACCAAATAAATAAAACCAATGGGCTTCTCCTTCTTACCATTCTCCTCCTTACTCATAACAAGATATGAAAAACATTATGTATTAACAGCATTTCGTGTCCATCTGTCTTTGTTTAATTAACTCAGACCAGAATGTTAACTAGATTGAGACTTTGCTTGTTCAGGTATCTATCTGAAGTAATCTGGCAAATATTTGGCAAAGATACCAAACACTTGTCTTTCTATGGAAGGCAGTATTTACCATGATCATGTAAACAAATTAAGACTTTGGTTCTTTTTCTGCCCATCTGCTAAACTGCAAGGAAAAGCATTTGTTTGCTACCCCTACTGCCAAGATTATGTTACTATCAGTGGAATGCAAGGAACTGCAACTTCTCATCTGCCTCTGCCAAACAATTAAAAGCTAACACAGCTAGGGGTTAGTAACACACTAACCTTAGGTCCGTAGAAGGCTCCATCCCCAGGGTTTAACTCCCACTTCTCACCAAAGGCATTCAGGCTGTTCTCAAGTTGCTGAAGGTAAAGGACACATGCACTCAGTGTTACACAATTGAATGGGAGCCTGGTGATTGATGTATATGTAACCTTTGAAGGAGCCTAGTGATTTATATGTATATAACGGGTAATCCTTGTTTAAAGCATTCCACTCAGTTTTTGCCGACAGTTTGTCCTCCCTGAAAAGGAAACATCCTTGCTGATACTTAGCACTGACAGCTTGTACTCTTGATAAGGAAGGGTCCTTGGATAAGAAGGAAACAGGATAGGCAAAACTGGTTAAAGCTGCTCGGAGATATGCCAATTACAAACAATTATAATAACCACACCTTTTCTTGGAACTAATTGTGCTAATCCCTCCTTTGTTAAATGAATATGTATGTTTTCCCTCATAAATAGCTGTTAACTTTGCAATAGGGTGTGCATGTTAGGAGGAATGATCCCCCATGCACCCAGCGCTGCGAAAAAAGAATACTTGCTACTAATAATAAAACTGTGAAAGCTCCTTTCTAGAATCACAATCATTTGCTGCTTTTCTACTTTATAGTGCCAGGTCAGCCTACTGGTACAGAGATGTGACACTACCAGTTTTCAGTATTTCTCAGCTATTGCTGCAACTCATTTATTTTTGAAAAAAGAAAAATTCTGGAAAAGCCCCAGTTTAAAAAAAAAAAGCAAGAAAAAAAAAAAGCAACCACACCAGCACTAGGCCAAATTTAAGCAAGCAAAATAATGCATTCATTTTGGAGGAGACCAAACAAGTAGTGTTACCTAAGATGCAAGACATTTTTATGCTATATTCAAAGTGTGTAGATAATATTGAGATATTATCCACCCTGATACACCTAAAGTCTATGCCTGCCCTGTCTTCTCTGAGCACTGACCCTGAAGAGTCTAGTCCCAGCCCTCTATGCACAAAAGCAATCCCGTTTGTGGAAAGTGGCTCGAAGTCTTTTTACAGGAGCTTCCAGAATTGGTTCTCTTCCTCTTTCTTTTTTTCAAATTATCAAATAAATACAAGGAGAGAGAGATAATTTGACATGGAGATTGCTTCTGTGTGGACAGTGAGCTATTTACAGCAGCCAGACTGAAGACAGTTAAGTTACATCGCTCATGACCAGCTGTCACTGTACCTCCCAGAAGGCAGTAAGTTCTTGCAAGACTTCCAGTTGCAGCTTAGTTAGTTAGTATAACTGTTTACCTTTTCAGCTTGATTCCACACTTCAATATCTCCCAGATACTTTTCAGGGCGAGTGGAGAGATTCAGTTTAAAGGAAAATCCAAAGACATCATACACAGTACGCAAGAACTGCAGGCAGCTCTTTATCTCTTCTTCAATCTTTATGAGGATAGAAAAAAAGTCTCAAATAGGGAAAAAATCAGTTGGTCTGTTTTTAATAATGGATCTCATTTAACAGCAGCCCATACCTGCTCCATAGCACAGAATATATGAGCATCGTCCTGCTGGAACCGACGCACTCGAGTGAGTCCTGTGAGAGCTCCCGATAGCTCATTGCGATGCAGAACACCAAAGTCGGCCAACCGTAACGGCAACTCACGCCATGATCTTGGACGATGATCAAACATGAGGCTGAAGGAAAAGTTTATTACTTCAAACTCATCCAGAACCAAAATTCTGCAAAGAACAGCCAATGAGAAGCAGCCAGTACCTACGCAGAGACCATAATGCCAATGACATAATGTGAATACGACTACCACTAGTTGTATTCAACACCTAGTTTTGTCAGGACAACAAATGTAGATATCCTTTTATAGATAGTAGGCTTCCCCTTATCTCACAGAAAAAACATAACACAGTTCTTAAAACCTGAATGCCTAAATTGTCACAAAATTGACAACAATACCCCAGAACCTATTTTGGGATATCCAGCTTCTGTACTACCAAGTTAAGTTTCAGGTCTTCAACACAGTCATTTCTGTGTCTCAAGTACAGAGGGCATATGGTCAACAAGACTCATAACTGCATCACTCCTGACAACATATCACATCTGGATACCGGGTATCTTTGCAAATAAGCAAGAAAAAAAACCCACAACAAAACAAACCAAAACAAACAAACCAACAAACAAAACACTTTTTTTTTTTTTTTAAAGCAAAATCATCTTTGGTGAAATGGATTTGCTATGTTTTTACCAGTGTCCTGGACAGTTCATAGGCTTTAGAGCAAAAATTTCTTTCTCCACTTCAAAGGAGAACATGTTGTCACTATAATGCTGCCAGTGTCCTGAAGTCATCCATAGTTTGCTGTTGAAAACATTTGGAGTGACAACTTCCTGGAATCCACGTTTTCGATACTCGCTCTGAAACAGCAGACCCAACACATAAAACAAATAGTAATTCAAAGAGAAGTAATGATACTCAGCCTACAGTCTGCGGCCCTAAAAATATACAAATGCTGCCCTACAGAAGTCCATGAAAAGAGCAGAGCAGTGTAATCAAGCTGGACATGCCATGATATATCCCTTTCACCAGCACCACCGCAAACATTTCCTCCGTAGTAAAGAAGAAGAAGTTTCCTCCCTGCAATGACACTTGGTAGTACACTGCAGCCCAAATATACAATAAAAAGGCAGACTTCAAGTATTACAACAGGAAGATCAGAATTTTTTTTCTACTCATAATTTTGTTAACAAATACTTCTACAAGGCCAAATTTAAGGTTTATTAAAACAAATCAGTATGCATCAGTGGGACAGCTGTAGCAAAGCATCATTATCACTGCTTTAATTGCACATATAAAATATTGATAAAAACATAACAGAGATTGTGAAAAGATCAGAGAAACCATGTTTCTTTAATTCTGTGGCTTACAGAATGATGTGATTAAAGTGAAATGAAGGGCTATTAACACTGCTATATGTAGCATGCTGTTATGTATTTTTCTAAAATTAAGCAATTTCTTCTACAAGACTTCCAAAAGACATTACTTACCCGGATGAATTCAATTAATGTGTTATAAATGTAAGCTCCTTTTGGAAGGAAGAAACAGCTACCAGGGCTAAGCTCATGAAAAAAAAACAGTTCCTGGTCCTGAAAAAAAAAAATAATAGTTTTTAAATAATATTTGTACAACACCTTTTCAACTTAACATTCACAAGTGACTTGCTACTGCTTAGTCATCACCAATCAATGTTGATATTAAAAAGAAACAACAACAACAAAAAAACCCCAACCCTGAAAGCAAAAAAAAGCAATACCAGATCAGATGCATTTTCACTGCTATTTGTATCTCCATCAGTACTTACAGGGGAAGAGGATTGTTCAGCTTCCTATTTCATTACTGATGCTCCAAAACTTTGTTTATGTGTAACTCCTGTGACCCCACAGCAATCTTTGTACACTGACAATGTTTAGTTCCACTTCTGCAGCTCTCTATTTGTATTTGAACTGAACATGTGAACTGTAATTAGCTAGTGTTGTGACAAAGTGTGCATATGCTTGAGGACTGCATATAGTGAAATATTCTGTATATTTTACTGATGTCCTAGCAGCAGCACTTGTAACAGTGCTCAGGACTATCAACTATCTAACAGCATTTACATTTAAAAAACAAAAAAAAAAAAAAACAAAACAAAACAAAACAAAAAAAAGAACTGCACTAGGGATTCTGAAATCACACAAAAGAGCTGTGAGTTAACAGGCTGCAGAAAGCTTTGTAGGAATTAGCATTGCCCACAGACTGAAGTGTTAATGTTCTGTTCTCATTGGTCTGTGGAATAAGGATGCAGTTGTGATTAAAACAGTAAAAAGCCTACAGAGAAGTTATTTCCTTCAGGACATTCGATGCTCTTTGAAAGAAGAGTACTTGATGTTGCAACTTGACTGAAAATACAATTGCGTCATGTTGTTGTGGCAGCAAGCATACCCTGTCTCTGAGGTACTTCTAGTTAAGGGGTTAGATCCACACACTGTTTGTGAAATACACTACTAGAGAAACTGTCTTACCCGCCCAATTTTTCTGTGATCTCTGTTTTTAGCCTCCTCCTGGAACTTCTCCCATTCCTTCAACATTTTTGCATCTGGGAATGAAATTCCATAGATCCGCTGTAGGGATTCCATATCAGCCTTGCCTTCCCAATAGGTAGAAGAATTCTGCATGGAAAAAAAAAAAAAGAAAAAGAAAATTATTAATGTTTTATCAAGCTATTGCATGCTATGAAAATTGCATGCAAAATAAGCCACTATACTTAATGTAGAACAACTATCGGCATAAGTAAAGTTTTAATCTTAAATTCACTGGAAAAATACAGAAAGAATGGTGAGTGAACAGAATATGTAAAAATGGCTTCATGCTCTCTTATCTTTTTTTTTTTTTTTTTT
>VYZU01074970.1:0-11322 GCA_013401355.1 Ceyx cyanopectus | reverse complement strand
TTTTTTTTTTTTTTTTTTTTTTAAGCCTTTTTGGTCTCTTTGTAGCCATTCAATTCCAACTTCATTCACACTCAGCTATAGCCATCAGCTGACCAAAAACTGTCAACTCTAACAAAAACAGTTCAACCAGGCCTAAGCCACACTCACACTCCTCTTCATGCTGGAATTGCAGGTGCTGACCACCTAGCTGGGCTTCATAGCATCTGAATATAATTCTATCACAGAATCCTTCCCAAATAGTTACAATGAGTTTTTGGCCAGATTACTCATTTTGAGTGCATTCTGAGATAAGACATGATCATGTTGCCTAAAGACAGCAACACATTTTCAGTTAAAACATTAATCTAAGGCAGTTTCACCATTTACCTTATGAATTTTTATGGTCTTTATCTTGCCAGTATGTCTGACATGAGGCCCTCTGCATAAATCTATCAAGGGACCGCACCTAAGAACAAGGAAACATTCACTTGGTATATTTCACCATAGAAAGCTCTATTCAGTAACATTATGATGCAGGCATAATTACCTGTATACTGTTGTAGTTGGAGTATTCACCTTCTCATTCAGGATGCGACACTTGAATTTGTTATACTGAGAAGAAAAGCAGCACACACATTTATTAACTCCTTGTTGAGCAAGAGAACTGGTTAGCAGTTTGAATTATTTGCAAATCTGACACTACACTGAATCAAGAGGATTAGAGAAGACAGGCATACACAAAGATAGTTATCTAGTGGAGCAATCTGCCCAGAAAGCAAATTGTACAGTCTCTGTCCTGAGAAGTTTTGAAGGCCCAACTGTACAAGTCCTGAGAAACCCAGACTGACTTCAGTGCGTGGCCTGTGCACAAGGTTAGACCGGAGACGTATGGAGGTGCCTTCCAACCTGAATAACATCACAATGCTCTTGATATCCTAACAATCAAAACTGAGTAATGCCTATTTCAGGAATGCCAGAAAATTATTTGCAGCTAGGATCAGCTTCTAGTGTTGCATGGACTTTCTCAAAAGTCCTCACTATAAGAAACACATCAGCATATAAAGTTTAGTATCACCACAGGATTTTACTAGCAGCCTAACATAGGCATATAACATAATAAACTTCAAATTTGATTCTGTGGGAGATAAATTAAGAATGTGGATTCAAAGATTTTTCCAAAGTCACCCAGGGAAAGAATCTGATTCTTACAGTTGCAGAAAATCGAATGCACATTCCCAAGAACCTAACAATTACACCTCCACTTTTTTTTTATCACAAATGACCTTGTAAGGATCTATCACCTTAAAAAGCAATTTTGATAGACCCTCCTCTACCACTAATAGAACATGCAGCTAAAGTTACACTTAAAGACTAACTGCATAGTGCTAGAAACAGCCTTCTAAAACAGCCTACCTTAAACATTTCAAGTAGCGTTTCCTTCTTAACTTCCAGTCTTTCAAAGGCTTGTTTTTCCTTCATTATCTTTTTGCATAATGTTTCCAAAGCAGAGAAGTCATTACTTGATACACCCCTAAAATAAACACACGGAAAAAAGGGAATCATTCTTGCTTTCCCTTTCAATTTCTCATCTAGTTGCAATGCACTAGCTCGTGGATGGAACTTGCTGTACAGCAGATTACTTTGATCCAGGAACAAGCAGGAAACATACATTTTGCTGAGAAACAAAAATACAAAACCTACCCTTCCTCAAGGAACATATCATAATAAAATCCATTTTCTATTGGTGGGCCATAGCACAAGCAGCCACCATAGATCCGCTCCATAGCTTCACCCATTATGTGAGCACTTGAGTGCCAGTATACCTAATGGGAGGTAAAAAACAACAGGGTCAGTGTGAATATGCACAATACATTTCTGAGTATTTTATTGCAAACCTTTCATGAAATGCTTGCTTTTAAGGATATTTGATGCAGATATCACATCAGAGCAGTCTGCAGAAGTGACCTGCCCATCAACACTCTCAGCCTAAGCATCTGTACTTCCATGCAGTAACACCAATAGCTTCTTGTACCAAATGATTTTTTTCTAAAGACGGTATTTGCAGATTTACTGGATATCCACATTTATCTGAATGAGCAGCCAAAATAAAGTACATACTTCTTGCATGTGCAAAGCAAAAGTGCAGACGATGCAGTACTTTTATGACTGCAGACAGACAGTACAGTGCTCTTTGTATTGTTTCAAAGTCACTGCTGAAGAGGTCAGTTCAAAAGACCTACTTTGCAATAAAATGCAATTATAAAATTTTAAGAAGAACAGACCCGACATGAACTACAGCAACAACTGCTAGCAGACTCAGCAACAAATACATAGCAGAATGTACATTCTATGTAGTACCTCATACCTCCCTTGTAAGGAACAATTAGACTATGCAGATGTACCTACACAGCAAACCTGTTCCTGTCTCATCTTTTGAGCACAATATAGATGCAAATAACAACTTGAGACTGAGTTTAATGCAAATCCAAGGGGAAACAAACTTTGGTAGAAGATACTCACTGCTTGAGCCTCCTCATCTTCAAACTTAAGCAGCTCCAAGGTACAGTCCTCCTCCAAAGGACGGTCTAGATCCCAAACGGTCTTGTTCACTTTAGCAATAACAGTGTTGTCAGCTAAGCCCTGACTGGAAAAAAAATACATGGTATATAATCTTTTTAAATCAGCAAGTAAAAATTTCCAAGATTTGCCCTCCATATTGAATAAGATTTTCAGGAGCTCTCAGAGTGGGTACAATGTCATAATAACTTCCAAATAAAAATGCAGTTTAGCCAGTCTTGAATTTTCATGAAAAATCACACTCACATTGCAGAGAAGAGGGAATAAATCTGTGCTGTACACTCAACGTTCATATATTTGTTAACATATTTAACATATTTTTGGGATCAAGAAATTGACCTATTTGATCCCAAATCACAAAAGTAAAGAAGGTTCCAATGACAAGGCACCAAAGCACAAAAAACCCACCCCAAAACTAAACTAAATGAAACAAAACAACAAACATAAATTAAACACACAGACACACAGAACAAAACACAAAACCAAATAAACAAATGCCCAAACAATCAAAACCCACCAAAACAAGCAAACAACGAACAAACAAAAAAACCCCAAACCAAACTATTTCATCTGCAGGAACCACCCAGGTTTTGTAATTTTCACTCTCAGGGTGCCCAGTATGCATTGTTCAAAACTACTCCACAGCAAGACTGAGAAATTCAGAGATGTGTGATGCTTTTTTGGGTAAGTATCTTCCATGCAAGTAAAAATGCAGCTAAGTGAAAGATACTCATCCTGCTCTCTCTGACATCAACTGAAACGTCACCCAGCAGACACCTTCCCCAGGTGGATGCAAAATCTTTTGCACATACTAAGATTCAAACTGATAGAGCAAATTAGTTCTTAATGCAACAACAGCACTCACAGGGAAAAATATGCAAGTAATGTGTCTAAAAGATCTCAATTACATTCTTCTTTAACTATAGAAACCTTCTCTTCATAAGTCAAAAGCTACTACATTTCAAAAACTCTATTGGTTACATCCAGTGTATCACAGAATAGAATCATACCTAATTCCACAAGCAATTTGATATGGAGTAGTCTTCCAGGATTCTGCATCAACTTGCTTGCCATCAGGTAATGTAACTTTAATGGGTTTACTGTCTCTTGCAGCTCTTTCTGCAAGGATTGAATCATGTTCTTCTTTAAGTTTAGTGTACATTTCTAAACGCTCATTGATAAATGCGGGCCAGGGATTCAGCTATGTATCATGAATAAAGACAAAGGAAAAAAATCAGTAGATTATTAGTGATATCACAATTTGTCAAGAATGCAAAGATAATGGATATACTTTTCACAAGCAGCTATGTGACCATATCTATATACATGTTAATATAGTCATATNCCCCCAAAGGTCATCTAGTCCAGCCCCCCTGCAGTAAGCAGGGACACCCTTAACTAGACCAGGCTGCTCAGAGCCTTGTCCAAACTCACCTTGAGTAACTCCAGAGATGGGGCCTCAACCACCTCCCTGGGGAGTCTATTCCACTGCTCTACCACCCTCAAGTTAAAGTACTTCTTTCTGATATCCAGTCTAAATCTACTCTTCTCTAATTGAAACCCATTACCCCTCGTCCTTTCACTGCAGGTCCTTGTAAACAGCCCCTCTCCAGCCTTTCTGTAGGCCCCCTTCAGGTACTGGAAGGTGGCTATAAGATCGCCCCAGAGCCCTCTCTTGTCCAGGCTGAACAATCTCAGCTCCTTCAGCCTGTCCTCATAAAAGGTGTTTCAGCTCTCTGACAATCTTTGTGGCCCTCCTCTGGACCCGCTACATCAGGTCCATGTCTTTCCTATGTTGAGAAATTTTACAAGACTGTAGAAGTTCCACATAAAAAAAAAAAAAATAAAAAAAAATTTTTCTTCATAGGGCAAAAAACTGAGGGAACAGCTCTACCCTGAGCCACCCAGAGAGGAACTGAATCCAGCCTACACGCCACAGAGTGACGTCAGAACTATCAGCTCGGGCATAACCAAGGTTATACAGCTATGCAGCTGGCTCAGGATCAGTGCTGGTCAGCAGCTGGCCCTCTGTGCGGTCAGAGGGAGCTGTGTTTACTCACTATGAAGTCGAAAAAGATAGAGCACCTTATACAGGATTTCGTCATCCCCGAGATTTGCTGCTTACCTCCTGGTGCAACCAAGGGCACAGTGAAAAGCATCACCTGAATCCAGCTATTCTTCCACCACCATAATACAACAAAGTCATTGTACAGAAAACTTTAGGAAAACAGAGAGGGTTGTAGAAGGAGTAACTAAAGATTAAATATTTCAGAGGATGAAGCAAAGCCAGCAGTACACAAGACAGCAACCAGTAGATTCCATCTTTAAACCCGGCACGGCTCACCTCCGTCCGCCCCCCATCACCAGCGCCTTCTTTCATTTTCTTCTTTCCGCTGTCTACCTTTTTTTCTTCCCCAGCATTCACCTGAGAAGGGCGAGCATCACTTCCTCAGTCTCCAGCACTCGCTAACACCTACCGCGCTTTAACCCTCCTCAGCCCCACGCACCAGGGAAAGGACGCGGCCTCTCCGCCCCAGCCCAGATCCCGGCTCTTTTACTTCAAGTGAATCCCACCACCCCTCGACCCTGCTCCGCCGGAGCTGGGAAAACCTGGGAGACCCCCTATAGGGGTAAGGAGGAAGGGGCCTCTCTCTCTCCTGTAGCCAGCACCCGCCCTCCTGACAGTGCCGCTCTACCCCCGGGCCTGAGGCGATCAGTAAGGACTCCCCGCCTCAGGACGCCCCCCGGCCTGCCGCGCTTAGCGGAGGCGGCTGCACACTCCCGCGCCCCAGCGTGACTCCGGGCCCACCTGGCTGTCAGCGCCCGCCATCGCCGCACGCGGAGCCGTCCGGCGCAGCGGGGAAGGGGCGGTCACGGAGGCGCGCAGGCGCTTCTCGGCCGCGGCAGCTGATGCAATCGGAGGCGGCCGCACCAACCCATCAGACCTGAGCTGAGCCGCAGCGGCTGAGTCACTGGGGGCCGTAGGGTAACTCTGTGCCGTGCCGCTCCGCGGTGTGTGGCTCAGGCTGCGGCGCGGGACCGGGTGATGAGAGGCCCCGGCAGCTCGTGGTGGTGGAGCCCCTGCCAGTACCTGCGAGGGCAGGAAGTGTGGCCCATGTCCCAGCACCAGGGCTCCCCTCGCTCCTGTGGGAAGAAGCATCACCGGCTTTGCCCTGCCAGCAGAGCCGGGGGGGGCCGAGGGTCCCAGCGGGCCAAAGGATTGAGTGGCACTTGGGGAGATGGAGCTGCCGTTCCTCTGAGGCGCAGATTGAGTCATGGACCAGTTCAGTGGCACATGAGCTGAGGAGATTCTGTGAGGCCTGGACTGGGAGGGTGAGGCTGCTTTGGTAGCCCTGTCCTGAGGGGAGGCTCTGTCGGGTTGGAGGCCACCGACGTCTCGGAAGGATCTGATTCTCAGGCGCGGCTTTCTGCTTTGTAATCTTTCTCCCCTTCTCTCCCTGCTGTTTTTTTTATAGCAAGTAATTTGAAGGTTACTTTCAGCACATTCTTAGAGTGGCCATGCACTCTCAGAGCAGTCAGTCTCAAGGCCTTAGGTGTATTTAGTTAACTGACTCAGTAGCCTAATGTAAGAAAGGTGTTTATTACAAGATTTCAAGTTTTCAAGAAATCTTAGTACAGCATCGGCCCTTTGAAGAATCTAAATCGAGAGTCTGAGCTATGGCTTGGCTTGGACCTCTGCTAAGCCTCTGTGAGAGCAACTGACACCCTTTCTGCCTCCTTTAATAGCTGCTTCCTCTCCATCTGCAGCAATGATCTGGGATTTAGAGTGTTTCAGGCAGCTAAAATGTGCCCAGGTGAACATCAGAGCACCTGAGACTCCACACTCTCAAGTGCTGTAAGAAAAAAGTTCAGGGAAAAAGGGCATGGTTTTATAGCTTGCAAATACTGGTCAAGTAGGTGTGAAAGACGATTGAAATGACATCCCCGTATTATTTGACCACAAATGTAGGAGGTTAAAAGATACTGCAAATATTTTTGTATTTTTAAAAATAAGAAAATGGGAAGGTGTAGTAAATACTAACAGAATCACGCTTAGACCTGAAGAGTGCTGTCTAAAAGTAAAATATGACCAGCATAAATACTGGCAAAAACATTTCAAACAGGGCTATGTCGTGTAAGATGTCGTGTAGCAATGCAATGTTTAGTAATATAAAGGATATTTGGCTTTACTAATTTTAAGGGGTTGGTTGGTTGGTTGGTTGGTTTTTTTGGTATCTTCTAAAATTCTTTTTTGTGGATGAATTATAACTGGCTTAGAAACATCACACTGCAAAACTTGCAGATAAATTCTCTGGCGTCAAAATGAACAAAAAAACTCAACCGATACTGTTAAAGGTGATACTATAGGAGAACTGTCCTTTTTGCCAGAAGATGGCAGCAGCGAAACACAAGAGACACTAATTCTGCAGAATACTGAGCTCTCAGCTGCACGCAAAGCATTTATGGCATGAAATACAAAACTAAACGACTGTTCTACTAGCCTCGCTCGTAAGCAGCGTAATTAAAGATAAGTGACTGTACTCAACTGGATTCTAAGCCAGTGCAAACTGATTTCAGTGTGCTTGAGGGAATTAATGGATGTTTCTGCTTTGACGTTTGTTGGGAAATGTGATTGGAAATGTTGATGGGAATGGCAGTGTCATTTGCCTTATAACTAAAAATCAAAATGAAACCAAAATGCAAATAAAAATTTTAAAAAAAATAACATTTGAGAAAAAATAATTAAAAATTAATAAAAAATTTTAAAAGAAGAAGAGAGTATAAAGAGTGAGAAACAAAAGGTAAACATACAAGCAACTGAGGAAATATGGTATTTTTAAGAAAAATATATTCCAACCTGTAACACATCTGCATTTTTTACTTGCACTAGCTGCTCGAGGGAAACCCATCAAACTTGTGATACAGTACTGGCCTTTCNCCCAGCATTCACCTGAGAAGGGCGAGCATCACTTCCTCAGTCTCCAGCACTCGCTAACACCTACCGCGCTTTAACCCTCCTCAGCCCCACGCACCAGGGAAAGGACGCGGCCTCTCCGCCCCAGCCCAGATCCCGGCTCTTTTACTTCAAGTGAATCCCACCACCCCTCGACCCTGCTCCGCCGGAGCTGGGAAAACCTGGGAGACCCCCTATAGGGGTAAGGAGGAAGGGGCCTCTCTCTCTCCTGTAGCCAGCACCCGCCCTCCTGACAGTGCCGCTCTACCCCCGGGCCTGAGGCGATCAGTAAGGACTCCCCGCCTCAGGACGCCCCCCGGCCTGCCGCGCTTAGCGGAGGCGGCTGCACACTCCCGCGCCCCAGCGTGACTCCGGGCCCACCTGGCTGTCAGCGCCCGCCATCGCCGCACGCGGAGCCGTCCGGCGCAGCGGGGAAGGGGCGGTCACGGAGGCGCGCAGGCGCTTCTCGGCCGCGGCAGCTGATGCAATCGGAGGCGGCCGCACCAACCCATCAGACCTGAGCTGAGCCGCAGCGGCTGAGTCACTGGGGGCCGTAGGGTAACTCTGTGCCGTGCCGCTCCGCGGTGTGTGGCTCAGGCTGCGGCGCGGGACCGGGTGATGAGAGGCCCCGGCAGCTCGTGGTGGTGGAGCCCCTGCCAGTACCTGCGAGGGCAGGAAGTGTGGCCCATGTCCCAGCACCAGGGCTCCCCTCGCTCCTGTGGGAAGAAGCATCACCGGCTTTGCCCTGCCAGCAGAGCCGGGGGGGGCCGAGGGTCCCAGCGGGCCAAAGGATTGAGTGGCACTTGGGGAGATGGAGCTGCCGTTCCTCTGAGGCGCAGATTGAGTCATGGACCAGTTCAGTGGCACATGAGCTGAGGAGATTCTGTGAGGCCTGGACTGGGAGGGTGAGGCTGCTTTGGTAGCCCTGTCCTGAGGGGAGGCTCTGTCGGGTTGGAGGCCACCGACGTCTCGGAAGGATCTGATTCTCAGGCGCGGCTTTCTGCTTTGTAATCTTTCTCCCCTTCTCTCCCTGCTGTTTTTTTTATAGCAAGTAATTTGAAGGTTACTTTCAGCACATTCTTAGAGTGGCCATGCACTCTCAGAGCAGTCAGTCTCAAGGCCTTAGGTGTATTTAGTTAACTGACTCAGTAGCCTAATGTAAGAAAGGTGTTTATTACAAGATTTCAAGTTTTCAAGAAATCTTAGTACAGCATCGGCCCTTTGAAGAATCTAAATCGAGAGTCTGAGCTATGGCTTGGCTTGGACCTCTGCTAAGCCTCTGTGAGAGCAACTGACACCCTTTCTGCCTCCTTTAATAGCTGCTTCCTCTCCATCTGCAGCAATGATCTGGGATTTAGAGTGTTTCAGGCAGCTAAAATGTGCCCAGGTGAACATCAGAGCACCTGAGACTCCACACTCTCAAGTGCTGTAAGAAAAAAGTTCAGGGAAAAAGGGCATGGTTTTATAGCTTGCAAATACTGGTCAAGTAGGTGTGAAAGACGATTGAAATGACATCCCCGTATTATTTGACCACAAATGTAGGAGGTTAAAAGATACTGCAAATATTTTTGTATTTTTAAAAATAAGAAAATGGGAAGGTGTAGTAAATACTAACAGAATCACGCTTAGACCTGAAGAGTGCTGTCTAAAAGTAAAATATGACCAGCATAAATACTGGCAAAAACATTTCAAACAGGGCTATGTCGTGTAAGATGTCGTGTAGCAATGCAATGTTTAGTAATATAAAGGATATTTGGCTTTACTAATTTTAAGGGGTTGGTTGGTTGGTTGGTTGGTTTTTTTGGTATCTTCTAAAATTCTTTTTTGTGGATGAATTATAACTGGCTTAGAAACATCACACTGCAAAACTTGCAGATAAATTCTCTGGCGTCAAAATGAACAAAAAAACTCAACCGATACTGTTAAAGGTGATACTATAGGAGAACTGTCCTTTTTGCCAGAAGATGGCAGCAGCGAAACACAAGAGACACTAATTCTGCAGAATACTGAGCTCTCAGCTGCACGCAAAGCATTTATGGCATGAAATACAAAACTAAACGACTGTTCTACTAGCCTCGCTCGTAAGCAGCGTAATTAAAGATAAGTGACTGTACTCAACTGGATTCTAAGCCAGTGCAAACTGATTTCAGTGTGCTTGAGGGAATTAATGGATGTTTCTGCTTTGACGTTTGTTGGGAAATGTGATTGGAAATGTTGATGGGAATGGCAGTGTCATTTGCCTTATAACTAAAAATCAAAATGAAACCAAAATGCAAATAAAAATTTTAAAAAAAATAACATTTGAGAAAAAATAATTAAAAATTAATAAAAAATTTTAAAAGAAGAAGAGAGTATAAAGAGTGAGAAACAAAAGGTAAACATACAAGCAACTGAGGAAATATGGTATTTTTAAGAAAAATATATTCCAACCTGTAACACATCTGCATTTTTTACTTGCACTAGCTGCTCGAGGGAAACCCATCAAACTTGTGATACAGTACTGGCCTTTCTGTAAAGTAGTGCCTGGGTTTGTTTATATTCAGTGTACATTAAAGCAGCTCTATTCACTGTATTTACTAATTCTGTAGGCTCCCAACTAATTTGAAAATCAAACTGTATGAAAGCCACCTATTTAAATCCTGGGTTCAAAATACATAATTTGAATTCAAGTCCTTACGGACTTTCTTAAACCCACATCAAGCAAAGAGCTATCAGCTCCCATTACAAAGTCATGCAATATGGGAATGTAATCTTTCAGACTGGAAATACTTTTGTGCAGTTCTCTGCTGTATTTACTTCACTTGGGCTTGTGCAACAAAGCAGCAGACTATGTAGACAATCAGTTTAGCAAACTTAGAAATGTACATCCAGAAATTCAGCAACACATCAAGGTAATAAAAAAAAAATTGAGTTGCCATTAAGTTAAAATGTACATTAAGAGAACTGAAGTCCTGACTCAAACTAGAACATGCCAGAAAACATAAGCCTTGGGGTCTGGTACTTTCTCAGCATTTGTGTTTTTACTACTAAAATAAAAGTAACAGATATTTAATGTAAGGAGACCATTTTTATTTGGTTACTATATTGATGGCTTGCCATACAGTCTCTACAGCATGTAGTCCAGTAGTCTTCAAGGTGCCAAGAAGTTTGCTGTGTCTACCAAGCGTTTCCAGAAGAGGCGTGTGCTTGTGATTGTTAAGGAGAACATCCTTATGAATGGCAGAAATCATGCTGGCCTTCTGTACACTGCACAGTGACTGCTTGGTCCCACCTGTGTCCCATGATGCAGGTCCTCTTCAGATGCCCCTCTTGACACCAGTTCTTCATACCTGCAGCTGTGGGGAAAATGTGTTCAAATTACTCAAGTTCAGTTTGCTCTTTACTACAAGGCAGGTTTATTGAATAAAACACAGTAAGGTTGTATTTGGTCAAATGTATGAGACATCCAGTTTTGGTGCTTATAGTTACAGATGCTGGGATCATAGTACAAATTCTAGGCGAAACCTGAAACCAGACTTCACTCCTTGACATCAGGTGAGCATCTGACTGCTAGTAGGAATCCTTGGGCCTTTTAAAGAAGTGAGATGCTGGGTGATTTTGTTTTTCTCCTTTTTTTTTTTTTTTCCTCTAATAAAACTTGATTTGGCTTTAGGCTTTCTCATAACAAATGTACTAGTCATAGTTATGTCTCATATTTCCCTTTCACGTCAGATTTACCCCTACTTCACTTGGCTGAAGTGATTTAGCATAGTTGAGTCAGTATTTTATCTTACATCATGAAAGTAGCAGGTGTTCATGCATTCAATCAAACC
>VYZU01074956.1:0-37698 GCA_013401355.1 Ceyx cyanopectus | reverse complement strand
CTTCTGCACCCCTAAACCCCAAGCTGGAATCCATAGCCTGAGCTCAGGGTCTACCCAGACCCCTACACCCAGTGACACCAACCAAGCTCCAGGCTCAGCCTTGGTTTAGCAACCCCCATCAGGTAGGGCCGCCCCACAGCCCCTGGCCATGGGGATGGGGCTGTGGCACCACTTGATTCTGCTGCACTTCCTGTGATTGTGCAGCTCCCCGTTACGAAAGTGTCACTGGAGGCAGATGCTGGCTCCTCGTGCTTCCTAACAGGGAAGAGCTCGCTTCCGCGGCGCCAGCAGCTTGGGTGCATGCAGGTCACTCCTTGGGTGCTCACAACATACCCTAGAAGTGTTCAGTAATGTTCTTGCACCCATGACTAGTGGTGAGAGCAAAGTGACTACCCTGCAAACTTGCACATCTCAGCAAGCCCTCTGCGGAGCAGCAGCCACCTCAGGGAAGGGAAGGCAGTGTGCAGTCCCCTTTGTTCAGTTGAGGGTGGTCACTCCCAGCCTTCCCTGGGTTCCTCTGACAATGCCCCCAACTCCCGGTGCAGCCCCTAGCCTTCACCCAGCCCCTCACCAAAATAACCACCACAGAGGACAGTCACACATCACTAGTTTTTATTCACACATTATTAATAAGGAAATAATTATTATCCTGCTTTAGTCACACATATCCATGCTCACTGCAGGGAGTTGGGATAGATGATCTTTAAAGGTCCTTTCCAGCCCAAAATATTCTATAGATTCTATGAAATGTCTTGAAGTAGGATGAGATGTTCAAGAGGTACTGCTAAAATGCACTGCAGGAAATACTTTGCTCATCTCAGAATGTTTCTGCTGAGCAGAAACATTGGAAAGCAACCAGAACCACCTGACTGCATCACTGGCCAGTGTAGCAAAGCTTGGGCACTTACACATCTGTGAAACTGTCTTATAGCCAGAAAAGCCTTCAGAAAAGCAGGCAGTTCTGCTGCTCTATCCTCCATGCATGCTCAACAGTCCAGTTCCAGGCATGGCTTCTCCCCAAGGCCTAGAACCCCTGCTCCCAGGACTGTG
Source organism: Ceyx cyanopectus (assembly GCA_013401355.1). NCBI lineage: Eukaryota > Metazoa > Chordata > Aves > Coraciiformes > Alcedinidae > Ceyx > Ceyx cyanopectus. Next base: position 36,648 of record VYZU01074956.1, on the reverse strand, counting down.
GGAGATTAATGGCTCAGCTCCTAAGGGAAACAGGCTAGGAAAAGACTCCACATTACCTTCTCTAGCCATGTCAGGAGCTGTGCCTGTGGCTCAAAAGCTAGCAGGAACAGGCGACACACAGGGTCTCTTGCCATGGCAGGACCACTCCCTGTGAGGTCACGAAGGTCATGTCACTATCTCACACCTGGGAATCAGGTGACACTGTAGAATTAAGGGGAAAGGATGAGTAATAGATGCTTTCAGGCACCAGACACAGTAAGAAGTGCAGGATGCAATCTGTTTACCTCCACCTGGGCAGGGAAGAAGTAGAGCAGTGGCCTCCATCACCAACTGCATACAGTCAAATCAAGTATGGTACCTCAGGTTCAGTTGTCTTCCCTCTCTGTGCTACAGCCCACCCCTGTGAGTTGCAGGATACACCCTGGGCTGCAGACCAAGTCATCACCTGTAAGCAAAGCTCCCCTCTTGCTACCCCATCTCAGATAGAGTTCTGCTAAAGATACACAGAAAACAGTCAACCCTAAAATTACTCTTACTTCCAGGTAAGCTCTTTGACATGCTAGCAAATAGGACAGTATTCAGAAGAATTTGTTTTGATAAACTGTTAACAGCTTTGTTTGTCCACCCTTGGCAAGGTGCCAGGTGTCAACTCTTCCTCAGCAAAAGGTAGCAGTGATAACATCTCATTGCCACGGTGCTGCTAAAACTCTGGCAGCACATCCCACTCCTTCCTACCTCTTGGCTTTCCATGCCGCTGGCACCACTGCCTGCAATGGGAACGCTTATTCCTGAGGCCTGGGAGGGCCTGGCTTGAAACTTGCTGCTAACAGGTCATAAAAGTAGTTGCTGCTGAAAGAATATGTGGGATATCTGAGAATATCTGCTATTCTTCCTGTGATTCACTGAGGTTGCCCAACTGAAAGAGATTCTCAGGCTCTGGGCTGAACCCCTCCAGCGTAGTGTTCTGCATGTCAGGCGCTTCCTGGTTTGGGAACTCGCAGATCTGCTGTGACTCCACTGCAAGAGAGGTAGATTCAGCTGTGACATTCCCAGCCTCTCACCACCCTGCTCTGAGCACAGACCACCACAGAGCCCAAGAGGAGGGAACATACTGTTCAACTAGGGCTGCCTCCAACCAGGGGAGGCAGGGAGAGGACACTACACAGCCACCAGGTACAAGCACAACTTGTTCTCCAAGGGGGACTGGATTGCCCCTGCTCCAGGGTCCTGGCCCCAGGCAGACCTCTGCAATAGGGCTGAGGAAGAGTTCAGAGCTGGGGCAAGACTGGTGGACTGGAGGCAGACTGGAGTTCAGGCTGTCACTGAGGAAAGGGGCAGCACTTCACCTGGAGCCAGCCCTCAGTCACTCACCTCTGATCTCTGTGTTTGGCTCAATGGTCTGAACCAAGTGGAGGCTGGAGGAGAAACTAAGGTTGATGGACAGAACCATGACCTGGAAACAGAAAGATAGCACAGACCTCAGCAAAAGCCATGGACACGAACCATCAGCTCCAATAAATGCCTCGGTCCCAAACTTACAAGGACAGCAGAGACCCCTTCAAAGGCACTGAGGCTGAAGCCACTCACCGTGTTACTGGTTTTTTCTGTGGCAGTTCTGGTGGTGGACTGTGTGGCCATGGTCTGCTGTGCCTCAACCTGCTTGGGCAGTGGCCTGTAGGAGAGCAGGCAACACATGTTAACACAGAGACTGAAGCAAGCACTGCGTGCTTCCTTCCTCCCCCCTTTGCAGACAAGACCAGGCCAAAAAGGGGAACAACCTTCCCCACCACATTTTCTGCCCCTCCAACAAGAACTCCTATATTCTTCTTCTGTAGCAGCTGCACCTTTCTCCAGCTCATGGTTCTGAGCTGTGCAGACTGTCAACCTTGTTGGGAAAGATGAACAGCACAAGGTAAAAACACAGAGGTCTTGTTAGTCAAGAGCAGGAATTTAATCAGAATCCCTCCTCAGGTTATAAGCCACCACCTCTGGGTGGCTGGGACAGATCTGTGTCTATCTGACCCCACTTGGACCAAAGCCTGGAGAGCAACATCTCCCACCAGGTTTGAGGAGTGGTGAGCCCTGCGTAGTCCCACAAAGAAGCACCAGGCTAATCCCTAAGGATGCTCGCATCATACCAGCCTTGCAGATCTATGACATCAGGCTTGTACTGCAAACTGGCCTGACCTGGAAAACAGGCTGGATGAAGCCTGGCCTGGACAGAGCAAGTTCTGGGCTGTCTGCAAGTGTAAAAGAGCAGGGCCAACTGTGTCCCAAGCTTCTGAGATGTCTGAAGAGAGTTGCTGCTTCACAGGGTCAGCCTCACTTTCTGCCCAGGGTGGCAACACCCCAGCAGTGGCACAGCTGGTTGTGAGCAGTTCCCATGCTCCCAACCCCTGCCCGCAGGTTGGGCAGTCAGCACAACCAATGTCTTTTTATGAGGTGAGCAGCCATTATCTGCGACCAAGTGGGTCACGTATTTGTTCCCATCCCTCATTAGCAGGCCCTGAAGGTCACATGCACCAAGCAGATAATCAAAGCAGATTTCTTCTTCCTCTCCCCACCAGCCTCAAGATTCCAGGGTGCCAGGCTGGTTACTCCCTCACTGGCCTTGAAGGTGCCAGGCACCCAGACAAACAAGTGCTGTTTGAGACTCCAGAAAAGCAGGGAAGCATAACAGCACACAGAGCAGTGTTCATAAAATCTAGCAGTTACTAAGTCCTAAGGAGGAACCTGGACTGGAGCTGCTGGGCAACAAGACCCAGAGCCCCCCCTGGCCAAGGACAGTTCCATCATCATCTGCTTTCTCTCATGATTGAGGGAGTCACTCATATTTCTTTATAACTTTGGAGTCTAGATTATATCATTATACTGATTTAGTAAACCGTGTATTAAGATCCATATCATGCTCTGCAGAGGGTCCAGGTGATTAGAAATTGTAACTTGAGTTGTATTACAAACTCTCTATTTTGCTGCTTATAGATTGTACTGCACCGTTTCTGTTTGTAGAAATCCTGTGCCCTTCTAAACATAAAGTATTACACTAATCATAATAGGCCAAAAAATCAAATATTTAATTGAAATTACTATTTAGCATAGCCATAATTCTACCAAGGAACTTTAAAAGAACCAGTCTGTCCCTCAGTGTTGGGTGACACTGCTGTGTGTGTGTACCTGTTTTCCAGGCTGCATCCATTCCTCTGGCTATGATGATCACCCTGAGCTGAGTGACACTGGTGCAGTTCATTCACAAGATGCCCTTCATCCTGCAAAGGTTAATTTCACATTAGCAGCAAATCCGGGGCACTGGCAAACCAGCCCTCACAAATTCTTCATGTCTCAGCACTCAGCCTGCATGCTTTGGACCTCTGTCCCTCCCACACCACTCATGGACTTCAGGAGCTGCAAGGCAAACTCTGGACTGATGATGCAGTCAGCAGCTTCCCCAGTGCAGTAAAACTGAGGCATATTTAAGGGAGATGAAGAGCATACAGCTCACAAGCCATCAAGCAAGCAGGAAAAAATAGGCTGGAGATACTTGTGGTGTAACTGCCTCCTGAAAGTATTCATCGAGTGGGAAGGTGACAGCAACCAGGCCTCATTGCTCTTTCTAGCTACCTGATTAGCAAGGCAGAGGCTGCTGCGCCCATGGACACCCCCAGAGCCTTGAGAGGAGGAAAAGGACACCAAGACTCACTGCACTCAGCCCTGAACTTGGCAGTTGGGCACCATCCTGTATTTTCAAATTCCTACTCTGGCTGAAGCATTAGAGTGGTACAAGCCTGTTTGGGAGTGACAGGCTGTAACAAGGACTCACTTTGGTCAGTGTTGGAGAGGGCAGGCAGAAAGCACATAGAACAAAAGCAGCATTGTGCTTTCCTCAAAGATACCCCTCACAGGAGCCAAGCCAAGAAAGATGTGAAGATATAAGCAGATGAGAAAGCTGGGGCCCACAGGCATGGCAGTTAGTACCTGCACAACGGCTCCAGGCACAAGCTGGGGTCCAGCATCCATAGCAACAGCAGTGGGGAACTGGGAGCTCTGTTCCAGTGCCATGGTTGAGCCTTCCAAATCCATCCATTTCCCTGGGGAAGAAGAAAGAAATGCTGGGCCTTAGTGAGGCAGCATCTGACCAGCTTTGAGTAGCAAGAAATTACAATTTTATGGCAACAGAAAGGCACTAAACTAATCTTTGTCACTTCCTGGTACCCTCTCAAAAAAACCCAAGGTGGGATTGCTTTTCTGCCTGTAGCCAGGACAGAAAGAGGCCACGACATCACTTGCAAAGCTCAACAAAAGTACCTCCTTCTGCCATGTCAGAGCTCATGCCTTCCATCACAGACATATCCAGGGGGAGGGAATAGTTGTGATCAATATGCACACTGTTTGAGTTCCAAGGGCTTCTATCAAAGCTACTGCCAGGGCTAGGGGACAGACGTTGATTTTCAGAAAACAAATAACGCTTCAGCGCATCTTCTTCACCTTCCAAGGCGTGCACCACATTGGTGATTAAGTTATCCATGTCCTTGTCTATTTTCTGTGGAGAAAAAGCTTTTACTTAGCAGAGAGTCAAGCCTCCTGAATCACAGTCCAGCAGCAATTCCTTGCAAAGGACTCACCTCAGCCCCTGTCAGGCTGCAGTCTTCTAGTAGATTATCCTCCCCACCTGAGATTTTAGGGCAGGGAATCTCATCCTTCAGGAGGAAGGCAAGCAAATTGTTACCTACCGCGTCAGTCAGTTCATCTTCAGATGACATCTGAGTAGCACACTCACAAAGTGAGCATCAGCACAGGGAGAGACAGCAGCATTGCTTTGAGATATCCTTTAGCCCCTACAGACACAGTCTCCCTGTGGAATGGTAACAGATGTCAGAGCCTTGCAGTAACTACTGTCCCACAAGAACTCCCCCAGTAAGGCATTCATACCAGCACTGTATGCCCTATCCACACCAGTTTTCTCACCAGACTACTGGAACCCAGTCACAAGCACCATACCCCAACCAGAATGCAAAAGTTTCAGGAAGGAAAGGGAAAGTGGAAGGGCCCCAGACTTTCTGCCATGGAGAGCATGCAAGATACTGCCATTCTACTGAAGCCTGAAAGGGTGGTACCCCCAGAATGTAGTCAGCTGGTCACAGGTGAATTATTAAGAAAAGTCATCATCATGGGGTTAACTAAATTCACAGATTCACAGATATTAGGGGTTGGAAGGGACCTAGAAGATCATCTAGTCCAACCCCCCTAACTAAATGGGTTTTATTAATTATTACATCATAACTGATAATCTATAATTGAGTGGACATGAAACAGCAATTATTATTAATAATTATTACAACTAAAGAGTGATTTGACAAGATTTAAATGACATTTTCAACTATAATTCAGTGATAAAACACTCTATGACTTACTACACTTCTAATAATTAACCTATAGCTGTTTATATTTATATACAAATGTTGCTAACACACAATGTTCCTCAAAGCCAAAAGCAAATTGCCACTTACCCCACTGTAGGTATCAGATGCTGGGTAAAGGGTCTCTCAGCCCTGTGAAACAAGCTTGAGGAACGTCCCTGCTCAAGGAGAGATCATTGCCATGCCACCCAATGCTGTGCCAGAAAGCTCAGTGGGTTTAGGGAGGCTACAGGTATTTATAAGGACCTGCAGTACAACTCCAGTGTTTATGCAGCTGTGGCAGTTTTAGTTTTGTCTAATTCTACGTCGGGCTTGTGCAGTTATCTCTTGATAAGACATAGTCTAGCGCCTTAGCGCCTGAGAAGATGCATCCCTGAACAGTTCTCATGGTTTGCTTGTCACTCCTGCTTGTTGGTGAGAACTGAATCGAAGTGCTGCTTGCTCAGTCAGAGTGGGGCTGTTGCTCAGTGCTCCCCATTACTACTGTTAAGTTTTCACATCTAGATGGCAGGTGTCACAGTCCAAAAAACCAGAAAAAACTCAAAACACCCTCAGAAATTCCCACCCAAAACAGTAAGATCAAGACGGACTTCAGCCCCAGAGCTGCTGTGCTAGCTGCCTGGGAGCAGGAAGCTGGGACCAGGGGCTGCCCTGACAGATGGCACATCAAGAAGAACTTCACTGGCAAAAACCAGAGTGGCAAGAGGAAGGGGAGCTGTGCAGAGCCCTGGCAATGCAAGACTCTGTTGTTTCCAGACACCAAGGACTATCTATCCAGGAACCAGGCACTGGGCAGGCAACAAGGGGAGGAAGAGAGCAAGAGGCGACTCTAGAGGGTGCGGCAGGAGCAAGCATGCCTGCGATGAGCTAGGCAGGAACAGTTCTCCAGCCATGGGCGGTTACTCAACTGAAGCCCAGAAGCCTCTCGCAGCTTCAGCTGCAGCCCGCGGGCAAGCACGGCGGGCCACGGCCTGAGGTCCGGCTGCGGCCTGAGGGCGCCAGGCAGTGCGGCCCGAAGCCCAGCAGCGCGGTCGCGAGCAGGGTGGCAGGCCCAGGCGGCGGACCGGCGGGGTGTCAGCGCCGGGGCAACCAGCGTCCCAGCCGGCTGCGCCCGGCCCTGCCGCCCCGCAGAGAGCCACAGCGAGGGGCGGGCGGCGGCCCCGGGGTACCGGTGGCCCCATTCCCGTCCCCTCCTGCCCCTCGCCTCAGGGCGACACTGCCTGCTCGCGCGGCTTCAGCACTGACGTCACCCGCCTCCCAGCAGGTCGCGCGCGCTCAGCGGCCCGGCCCGGCCCGACCGGGAGTGACACGGCGGCGGCGCCGGTGGCGCCGGTACTGGGGGTGGGGGGAATGGGGGGAGCACGGAAAACACACTGGGATGTTCGGGTTCCAGTGATGAGCTAGGCCGACCGCAGGCCCCAGGGTGCGACCAGCAAGGCGGAGTGCGACCCCGGCTTGTGAGAGCACAGCTGTGCCCAGTCACGGGGCGAATGGCCGGGCAGCGCAAGTACCGAGCGGCACGTAGCCCCCGATGCGAGGCCAATATGCGAGGTTGGGGGCACCGGGCGGGGCGGAGCGGAACAGCAGCCCCGAGGTGCCGAGCCAAGCAAAGCCATGCAGCGGTGTCCAGCGCCGCGCTGTAGGCTGGCGCATGCGTGGCGAGGGTCGGCGGGGCGGGAAGCGGGCGGTGCCGCTCCGCTCCGCTCCGCACAGCCTCGGCGGGGCCGCCGCGCTGCTCCTGCCCGTGCACAGGTATGGGAACAAGGGAGATAAGTTACTCGGCACACGTGGAGGAGGGTACGGGGGGGCACGGGGGCACGGGGATCTGCAGTGCCCTGGCTCCTGGGCGGCTGCCGGAAACGGATGTCCCGGGGGGGAGCCTTTGGCTTATCGAGTGTGGGGGTAGGGTAAGGGTGTAGGTGCAGTACTGTCCCCATTACCGGGGCCTCCCTGCTCCTACCGGGGGTCCTGCCCCGGGCTGCAGTGACCGAAGGGCTTCTGGGGTTCGGTCACGCCTTGGACTGGTTATGGGGCACTCCCCATCGCCCCCCGGGCCTGGCGGCACCCCAGCACCGACTTGTCCCGGGGCAGAGCAGGGCAGGCGCAGCTGGACTGAGCCGGGCCCCGTTAATTCCGGTTCTGCACTCCATCTGTACTTAAAAGAGCCGCCGCCGCTGCAGGCCGAAAGCTCTTCTCGCCGGGCCCGGGGTCGGTATCCGAGGCTCTCAGGGTACCCGGCGACCGAGCAGGAGAGGGCTGGCGGCGGACACAGGCTGTCCAACCGGAGAAAGGGAACGGGAACGAGCTTTGGTGCTGGCCGGGCATGTCGGCGAAGCTTTCCTGCTCACCCTGCCAGTGCGCGGAGGGGAAGCGGGTGGGAAGGGTGTCTCCGGCCCAAGGCGCGGTTTTGGGTGGGGACGGCAAAGGACACCCTCCCTATGGCTACCGCCACTGGCAGCTCCCACCCATCATCCCGGGACAGGCAGCTGGTCGTGGTCCCCCGGAACGGGACGATGGGGTGGGACACGTGAGATTGGGGTGGGTGCTATGGGGCAGGGCCGAGCCCCGTTGGGGACAGGCATGGGTCCCCACCATGCCCTAGGCTACCCTGCCTGACGCTTTGCTAGGTCCGTTCCCAGCCCTGCATCCTGTCGAATCCTGCCCATGCCCCTGCGAGTTCCCCAGCTCTTTGAATCTGCCGGCAGGATATCTACATGCCTCTGCCGTGGCTTCATCGCTGGCTGTTAGACCCATATTTGGTAGCAATAATTGTTTACTCCCTTCTGCTGGCTCCCTGAGCCTCGCTGCTGAGAAGGGGAGGGGACATGTTTTGTCAGCTAAAGATTTGCTGGAGCCCACGAGTTGCCTGGTAAAGGGTCCAAAAACCTCCTTGTAGGCTGTGGGGTGAAAACCCTTTAAAAAGCACTAAATGAGCCAGTGACTATGCGTGTTGAGCAACAGTCTAGTGTGTAACTTGCTCACCGAACAGCAGGAGCTTAGAGCATCCTGAAGAGGTGTGTCCTTGCAGATCTGGGGAAGGGAAATAGTAAGGATGGGGAAGAGGGAACTGGGACCTGTGAGGTGTCCTCCATTTTTGGAAGTGAACTTTGTGAATTGCTGAGTGGAGAAATGCCTCCTGAAAACTGAGTGTCCTCTCTAGCTTTCTTCCTTCTGCCTTGCCCGACAGCAGGCAAATTGTGTGCCTTGGCAAGCATGGGTGCCCAGATTGGGGCATCCTGTGGTCTCTTGGAAATGCCCACTGCACCCTGAGTACTGCTTTTGGGGTGCTGTGCCAGAGGGGCTGCTTGCTCAGGACATGGAAGATGCTGTGGAGAGAGATGCTAGCCAGAGTGCATTGCCCTCCTGCCCTTGCTCACCCAGTGCCTGCCTGGACAGTGGATAACTTGAGGGTGCCACCGTTTGCTCCCTTTCCTTTGTCTGTTCCTGCCAGCCAAGGATACCCGGCAGGAGCGGACAAGCCTGTGGATGCATGGGAAATGCTGTCAGTGTCCAGAGCTGCTTCACTCCAGCATGGGTGAGCTTGCAGGCAGGCTGTGGCTGTCAACATCCAACCCTACTGCCTGTCCCCTGCCTGTTTTCTGCACTGAGCAGGGCTGCCCTCCCTGCAGGGGTGAGAGCATGCCCCCTCCCCAGCCACAGGTCACAAGGGTGCTGTGGGGCCTGGGCTGGGCTTGCTGGCTGGTTGTACTCCCTGTGAGCAAGCTCAGCCTCAGCTGGAAGAATCCATCTTCCTGTCTGACACTGATGTGCTGCTGGGAAAGAGGAACTGGCCTGAATCGTCTTGGCAGCCTGCAGCCCCATCACCAACCCACTCTACCAGCGCAGCTTTCCTGTCAGCACAGGGCTAAGCTACCCGTGCCCCAAGTGCCTGCTCTGGCTGTATATGCTGGTCTACTGGAGGCCCATCAAGAGCCTGATCTGGCTTCTCACCAGGTTAATTTTTGACCCAGTACATTGAACGGTTGTGCAGGCACCAATGTGCTGGCAAAGCCATTGGTAGCAGGCATAGCTGTGGCTTGGTACCTGCTTGGCTGGGCCAGCAGCCCTGCGTCTGGGGAAAACTCTGGGAGCAGGGCAGTTTGCAGCTGATACAAAGCTTCCTGCAGCTGGCTCTGAGTACAGGGGTGGTCTGGAGTGAGGCCTTTCCCAAATGAAATTGGGCACTGCCATAAAAAAAAATAAAAAAAATCCAAACCTCATTCGGAGTATTCCTTAGAAAGAGCACACATTAAATATGGCAAAAGCCATTGTGTTTGAAGATTTGCAGCTTGTTCTCGTAAACACCATGAGTGTGCCAGCAGACTGCTGTTGAATTTTGGTTGCTTTTTAATTTTTCTCTCTTTTTTTCTTTTTTTTTTTTTTTTAATTATGAGCCCTCCTCTGTAACTGTTCTTGCAGCACTAAAGTCAGGCGATACAAATATAGCAGTTACGTCACGTGACGGAAAACTCGCTTCAGTGGTCCCGGCAATGACGCAGTCGTTTCTTGGGCGCTGCCTTCCTGCGACTGTCCCTGCCTTGTGCAGCCTCTGCCCTTAAGCAGATCCCGGAGAACTCCCAACTCCAGCACTGGGATGGGATGATTTTACTCACCAAGTGTGGGGTGAGATGAAGGCAGCGGGGTTGGCTCCTGGGGTGGAACCCCATTGAGAAAACCCCGCCACCATTTCAGGTTCAGCACAGGAGTGTGCTGGTGGCTTAAGGGGTTGCACGCAGCTTGGTATAAAATGCAGAAGTGTGTTGATGGGGCTGTCAGCCGCCAGCTCGCTGCTCTAGTACCTTATCTGCCTTTGCATACCGACAAAAGATTGAGAATGGGTTTGCTTGCTTTGGAGGCAAGCCAGTGCAGAAATTTAGTGTGTGTTCTTGGAGACTCAGTTTAGTTTTGTTGTTTTTTTTTTTTGTTGTGTTGGTTGTTCGCTTGGCTTTGATTGCAGTTGCTTATTCTGTCCACAGGCACAGCTTAAATTTCACTGTCCTTTTCCTTTATTTTCCTGATTTGCAGCACCAGGCTTCCACACTTCTTGTCTGTTATGTCTAGTCCAGCTTTTATTTCTGCACGTGGTACCCGGAGGAGAGAGGTTTTCAGGGGCTGAGCCCTGGATTGGTGCCCTTGCAGGAGATAGCAGTTTTGCAAACTCTGGGTGATTGCCATGTTTGCTGACAGTTATCTTGAAGGGTTTGAGGATGTGTGCTTCTTATGCAGCAGAGACTATTTCTACTTTAGATATTAATATCAGCAGAGTTCACCTGCTGTTGCCTGAACTGTTTCTCTAGAATATAGGAATGAAAATGAACCCTCTCCATTTCCTCTGAGCGCTTCCTTAATGTTGTGAGCACCTTCCCTGATGAGCTATGTCATTTTTGTAAGAGCTCAGGAGTGAGAAAGCTTGAGCAGCCATCTTTCTTAGGGGGTCTTGGAAAGCGCGGTGGCCCCCATGAAGGGGTGTGCTTAGGGGTTCCTTTGGTGCAGCATGTGATTTTGGGTGGTTTTGAGAGGGCAAGAGGAGGCTGCAAAAATGTCTGGGCATGGCCTGACTCCTCGCAGTTCCTCTTTGCCTTTGAGTGTCCTCCCCTTCCTCCATGGTCTCTGACCTTGTCCTGGCAGTGGCATGTTCTCATTTTCCTGCAGAGGGACGGAAAGCAGCTTTATGCTCAACTCAGGGTTATTTTTAGATATCGAGATGTCCTGGTGACCACAGCAGCCCGCCCTGCATATGAAATATTCAGAAAACCCTTTCTGCAGCAGGGTGTTCCTTATCCCTTTGGCTCCTCAGCTTTGCTGGTGCTTCTGGATAGATGGCAGGGGCACGGGTGGGTGCCTCTGCTGCTGTTGTTTGTCTCCCTTGCTCCAGACCAAACATTCCTCGTCAGCAGAGCCAGTGGGGGCCACGGGCCTCCGCAGAAGCGTTGACGAACAGCTCAGGAATGTGGAGTTGGAGCTGCTCCATGTGCTGGTGGAGGCAGCATGATCCTCTGTCCCTGCCTCCCACCCCACACCACCAGCATGGCTTTATTAATTTGCAGACATGGGACCTGGGCCCTCTGACTCACTCCTGGCCCAAATTGGGTGTGGGACCTTTTTATCCATCTCACAGATCCTGCCCTTGGCTTGATCAGGTCCATGGTTGGGAGCAGCCTGGACTAGTGTCCCCTTCCATGAGGGACCAGAGCTAGCAGTGCTGAACAGGGATGCACAAGCTCGTCCTGTGCAGCTGGGATACAAGGGAGGCTGCCAGCAAGTCTTACCCAAGAACCTTCCCAGGCCAGGCTGTGGGTACACGTGGCTGGTAACCTTTTCCTAACAGCCATAATAGGAGCCATGGTTGGAGAAAATAAATCTAAAAGAACTCGCACACTTGGGGCATCCCACCAATGCACTTGTGTCCTCCCACCAGCTGGAGTTTAAAGACAAAGCAGCCTGGGTCAGCACAGAGCAGAGGACTCTTTCCCCATGCAACCACTCAGTGAGAGGAAAAGGCATGTTACTGCTGGAGAGCACAGTGTTGGGGTTGAAATGCTGAGAAGGGCAGGGAGCAGTGGGGCAGGGTGATGGACCCAATACAGGGACCCTGAGGTGCCTGACAACCTAGAAAGCTGCAAGGTGCTGTACAGCGGATAGATCCAAAGGAGACGGCTCTTACAAGCCTTACAAGCTGCTTCAGCCAAGCAAGGAGCTTATTTACAACCTCCTTTAATTTCTGTTATTTCTTTCCAATTTTACTCTACTGTAAGAGTATCACAGTTCTAATTATGTATTTTAAACTTGGTGTTTTTGGATCTTCTTGTGAGGTGCTTCCTCTGAAGCTGTCCTGTGCAATTCTTCAAGCTTAAAGCTGATCCTTCACACTGGACCCAGCCTGGGTCCTGTTTCAGGTGGCATGGTGAAGCTTTTGTGTGCCCTTGCAGTGAGACCTGCAGCACCTGGTCACTTGCACATCACCCTATATCCAGATTCCCCAGCCATGCATTTTTTGCATTAGCTGCTGCCATAAACCCTGACCTCTGAGCACTCAGTATGAGTGGTGTTTTCCCTAAGTAATTATTTTTAATGAGTGAATTTGCTGCCTGGTGTCCTTATCTTGCCTTCCTGAGTGGCTCCAGGCTTTTCCGTCTCTCTGGGTCCCCCTGGGCTTGGGCTGCCAGCTTAGCATGGGCTGCTGGCGACATGGGGGGGCCCTGATAGATGATGCAGGGCCCTGCCAGCTCTGGGTCAAAGCTTGGTTTTCCTCTTGTGGTTTCTGTGTCATGGCAGGTTTAATTATAACCCCTTCTGTTGCACTCTCCCAGCTTATCTTGTGTGCTCCCATATGCTCACTTCCTCCTCACAGACAGCACCTCTGCCGGGTACCAGCTGTTGTCACAGGCAAGTAAAACTGACGTTGAGTCAAGGAGACAGAAGTCCCAGTGCTGGCTGAAGACCCTGTGGTCAGCACAGGGCTGGAAAGTGGGACCCCCTTTCAGACCTGCCGGTAGAAGTTGGGCTTTGGCTTTTGGGGAGCAGAGGCATTGCTGGAAGGGTAGAGGAGGAGTGACCCTACGAACCAGCAGTCAGAGCTAACCCACCTGTCTCCTTCAGCAGGTGACGCAGGAGTGGGGACATCCCAGCTGCCACCATGGTTGCCCTCTCACTGAAGATCAGCATTGGCAATGTGGTGAAGACGATGCAGTTTGAGCCCTCCACCATGGTGTACGACGCCTGCCGGATGATCCGTGAGCGGGTCCCCGAGGCCCAGATGGGACAGCGTAAGTCCACAGTGGGGCTGGCTGCCATGCCAGGGTTACCGCAGCTTAGCTCCTGGCATTTCACCAGTCTCCCTTTCCTCTCCTCTCTCTGTGTCCATCTGCGTTTTTCCAGAGCAGAGGGGGTGGGGGAAGGCAAGGTCCAAGCCCTCCTACTCAGCTGAGATGAGGGTTTGAGCTCCTCAAGCTCCCTGCTTGATACAGAGAAGAAGTGTGGGTGTTTAGAAGGTAGAAAATCACGTTTGGAAGTTAAATACATATTGAGCAATTTCGGCCTGCTGCCTTTGATGTTCCTACTTGCATCCAACATTACTATCCTGGACTAGATAAGCTTAAACAATGTCAGGGGGCTTAGTGAGCATTAGTAAACTATATATGTTAACTTTTTTCTTTCTTACGAGATATATCGTCCTCCACTGGGTCTGTCCCCTGTTGGCAGCCTTCTGCCAGAGCTGTGCTGGTACTCCATTACCTTACTAAGCCTTCTCAGCTCTAATGTTTCTCTAGTGCTGCCAGGTTCAAAATTAAAGCTTAGGCTGACAATTTTATAATGTGACTCACGCCCACATGGCCTTAGCCTTTCCGTCATGGGAGGACTGGAGCTGTGAGACATCATCTCGGGGGCTCTCCTGGGTCTCTGCTGCCCACAAAAGCGGCTGTGTGGAGAGAAGCAGCAAAGAGGAGGTCAGGAGTCGTGGGAAGAGGAGGGGGAGCATGGTGACATCTGGGAGCAGCAGATTCCTCAAGGATGAAAGGAAATGCCTTCTCGTGCCATGCCCAGCTGTCCGTCAGACCACGGCTTTCAGTTTTGGAGGGGGACTGGATGTTTGTGTGGATGCAGGGCTGTAGCAGTGCTGGAAGGAGCATTGCATTTCCTGCTCCTGGGTATGAGCCAGCCTGCTTATAAAAAAAGAGCAGGCAAGGGGAAAGCCTTAAAGGGAACTGCTTATTGCTGAGTTCCTTCTCAGTTGCTCACAGCTTTTTTTTTTTTTTTTTCCTATCAGTTCCTTGCAGCTTTTGTTTCTCTTTGCACTCCTCACCCAGTGGCACTTGGAGGTCTCTTTTTTGAGCTGTCTGGTTTTTTGACTCTTTTGGGCTGGGATAGCTTCAGTGTATTTCTCTAGCTCTGCTCTTGCTCTGTCTCAGGAAGTGCCTCTTTCCCACGCAAGCTGTGGATCTGGGACAGGTTGATCAGTTTTCAGTGCTGTAGAGTTATGCCCTTGGAATTTGCTTTGAAAAGAGCTCCCCTCAATGAGCGTAAAGATAAAATGGCAACCTTCTGTGAGTTTTCTGCTCCCTGTTTGGTAGGATCCTAAGAGCTGTGTTAGCCAGGCAGGAGCAGGGCGGCTCAGGAATTTGTCCCTCCCCACAGAGTGCTGCCAACAAGTTGACGCGTTACAAGCATAGCCAGCCAAGACAGCCTGCGGCATGGGGTTGTTGGGTTGTTGCAAAGGTGGAGAAGGAGTTTTCTCAGGTCAAAGCCAGGTGTGGCCCTGGCCTCTTGAAGCAGGAAAACAGGGCTGAGCCTCGTGGTCTCATCTGTCTGGGGTGCCATTGTCCAGGCTCCAACAGTAGCATTTTCACTGAGTAAGCCAACCTAGAGAAGCAGGATTTGGTGAACAGCACTTACCACCACTGAGACCTTTTAAGCTTTGATCCCATCCTCTTTCAACCTCGTCCTCCACAAAGAGAGGAGTCCCAGCTCCTTTACTCTGTCATACCAAGGCTCCATTATTCAAATTTCCCTTCTCTGTATCTTATCAAACTCTGCTGTGTACTTCTGGGGAGGTGCAGGCCACAGTACCATGGAGTACTGAGAAGAGGTGCTTTAGTTTTATATCCTAGTTCCAAGCGTCCTTCCTGGTGATCCCCAGCATTTTATTACCTGGCTTTCACCACTGCTACACATTTGCACTGAAGATTTTGGCAAGCTGTGAACCACAACTCAGAACTCTTCCTTTTGTTATGACTATATGTTCCAAGTTCAGCATTGCGTGGGCATGCTTCAGATGATGTTTTCTGTAGATAACTGTGGTAAAACATGTACCTTAAAGCCTGCTGCTGGCTTTGTGCCTACTCATTATGTTTAGGTTTGGTGTACATGATACTACTGTGCTTCATGTACTGGGCTTCACCAATGCACATCCCTGGGCACCGGTTGGCATCTTGGTTGCCCTATCCTGTTCAGGATTGCCCTGGCAGACACTTTACCTCTTTTTCAGCCAATGATTTTGGGCTGTTTCTCTCGGATGAAGACCCAAAGAAAGGGATCTGGCTGGAGGCTGGGAAGGCTCTGGACTACTACATGCTTCGCAATGGGGTAAGCATCTATCCCACATTCTTCTAGCTGCTACCTACCTTGGCTTCATGGTTGGATGTGCCTGCAGTGTGGAGGTGATGCAGGTGCCTTCCCTGCTGCCTTGCATTGTGCTCTGCAGCACCCCACATCCCTTCCTTTAATTGCATGGGAGAGGTGCTGTGTGATGTTGGGATGTGGGCACCCTCCACTGGTGCTGCTGCTGGGAGCTGTGCTCTGCTGTGCCCGCAGGACACCATGGAGTACAAGAAGAAGCAGCGGCCCCTGAAGATACGCATGCTGGATGGGACAGTGAAAACAGTGATGGTGGATGACTCCAAAACTGTCACAGACATGCTCATGACAATCTGTGCCCGGATCGGTGAGACGAGGGGGCAGCAACAGGGGGGAGTAAGGGAGGTAGGAAGGGATGGCAACATCCAGTGGAGGGAACCAGGAGAGTGGCACCAGCTCTGCATCAGATTGCCTGGCAGTGGGGATGGCCAAGGAGTACCTTATGCTGGGAAGAGGACACTGTACTGGGAGAGGCTGCATTGCTCCAGCCTCTGTACTTGGCAACAGAATCATACTGAGTTTGGTCCTCTGCTCTCCTGCAGGCATCACCAACTATGATGAGTACTCTCTTGTCCGGGAGATTATGGAAGAGAAAAAGGAGGAGGTTACAGGCACCCTCAAGAAAGACAAGACCCTGCTGCGAGATGAGAAGAAGATGGAGAAGCTTAAGCAAAAGTTGCACACAGATGATGAGTGTAGGTGTCTGTTCTGGGGACGGGGTCAGCCTATGCTGAGGGTAGCAAGAAGGGTTCGGGGAGCCCTGCAGGGAAAAAAGCCAGTACAGGGGCATAGAGAACTGTGATGAGGGAACATGTTCTCACACTCCCTCAAGTGTCTCCTGACCAGAGCCCCAGGGCAGAGGGGTGAGAGCCAGGATGCACCAAACAGACATCATGTGATCTGCCCCAGGGTTGGGACTGGCCCTGCTTATACTCTGGCATTGTCTGCAGTGAATTGGCTGGACCATGGCCGGACCCTGCGCGAGCAAGGCATCGACGACAATGAAACACTGCTCCTGCGGCGCAAGTTCTTCTACTCTGACCAGAATGTGGACTCACGAGACCCTGTGCAGCTCAACCTGCTCTACGTGCAGGTACAGCTCTACGGAGCACTTGTTTCCGCCACTGTGTGGCAGACCCCTTCCAGGGATGGTGGCTGAGGACATTGTGCAGGTCCCACCATGGGGGGCACTTCAGGATGCCCAGTTATCTCATAGTTAAGAGCCAGTGCTGGCAGTCCCAGCCCTGCCCTTTTTGTTCTCCAGAGATCTCCTGGGGATCCCATGTCTCCTCAGGTAGGAACCATCCCAAAGTCCTGCAGCTGTTTTTCTCCCAGGCTTGGTGGTGGTCATCCATGTGGGGGACAGCCTAGTCCTAGATCCTCCTCTTTTAGGCCCAGTTCTTTTAAGTCTGGCAAACAGGTTCCTACTTGGTGTGGAAGGGAGCGATGGCAGGGCAGTGTGGCTGCCCAGCCCATGGCGGTGTCTTCTCTTCCCACATAGGCTCGTGATGACATCCTGAACGGTTCCCACCCTGTCTCGTTTGACAAAGCCTGTGAGTTTGCCGGCTACCAGTGCCAGATCCAGTTTGGGCCGCACAATGAGCAGAAGCACAAGCCGGGGTTTCTGGAGTGAGTGTGCTGGGGAGCCCCAGGTTGTTTGAGTAGCTCGACAGCCCCCAGCACTGCGCTGGCACAAGGGGCTTGGGGATACAGGTGTCTCTGGAGCGACTCCTGTCCTCACTGTAGTGAGTGCACAGTGCCCAAGCACAGAGGTCCACACTGTCTGCAGGGTCTGCCAGACTCTCGTCCTGCTCCCTCTGGCACCCACCAGGGACATGCAGCCAGCTCTGACAGGGGAGACCCTAGCCCACCATACGGCCTCCCCTGATACCCTATGAGGGGCTGCATCCTTGATGCCTGCATGCCAATTTTAGCAGGGCAGCTCCTGGGGTAGCTTTCATGACTGCAGCAACCTCTCCCACATCCTTCCTGCTCCCACAACCTCCCATGCTCTTGTCCAAGGTTCTGGGTTGGGCTCTTTGTAAATGAAGACTAATACTGGCTTTGGGCTCTGCTAACATCTGTCTTGGCTGTTTCTTGGCAGACTCAAGGATTTCCTGCCTAAGGAATACATCAAGCAGAAAGGGGAACGCAAGATCTTCATGGTACGTGCAGGGGATGTGTTAAGATCTGGGCTTCTTGTTCCTCCTCCCCAAAGGCTGAGGCTACTCTTGTCTCTAGAGGCAATATATAGCAGCTTAGTGGGTGAGAAACAGAAGAAGGAATCTGTAGGTGGGCAGACAAGGCAGCTTCTTAGGTCCCAGAGGTCGAAGGGACATTGTAGCAGAAGCAAGGGCTGCTAGTGGAGCAGAAAGAGCCTGGAAGGGCTGTGACAGGGTGATGGTGTCACAGCCAGGGGACCATGGTGCTAGTGTGACATTCTCTCTTTGCTGTTACAGGCTCACAAGAACTGTGGGAACATGAGTGAGATTGAGGCCAAAGTTCGCTATGTGAAACTTGCCCGTTCCCTCAAAACCTATGGGGTCTCGTTCTTCCTGGTCAAGGTAAAGCAGCAACTCCCCTGCCCAGAATTCCCCTTCTCTAGCATCTCCCTGTCTGTTTTGTCTCCATCTAGCTGCTGCCCCTCAACACATGTTGCTGCAGTTTTTCCTGCATCCCGACTGTTCTCTCTCCTTCTTCTTTCCATGTGTGCTCCCTTTCCACTTCCTTTTCTCCTGTCCTTTTCAAGTCCCACGTCAAGGTGGTCACCACTTGGTGGCATTCAGTAGCCAAGGGAGACTTTAAAGGTCTCTGCCTGGATGGATCCATCTCAGGGGCAGCTCACAACCCTTCTGTTGTGGCCTATAGGAGAAGATGAAGGGAAAGAACAAGCTGGTGCCACGGCTGCTGGGGATCACCAAGGAGTGTGTGATGCGTGTAGATGAGAAGACTAAAGAAGTGATTCAGGAGTGGAGTCTGACCAACATTAAGCGCTGGGCAGCTTCACCCAAGAGCTTCACCCTGGTAGGGAGTGTCCCTGGTCCTCCATGCCCCTTCCCTGGCAGTGCTTAGTGCATACCAGAGGAGCTCAGGATGGCTGCCAATGCCACGCTCTGGTGCTACCCTGTGCCCTGCCATTGCAGGATTTTGGAGATTACCAGGATGGTTACTACTCAGTGCAGACGACAGAAGGGGAGCAGATTGCCCAGCTGATTGCAGGGTACATCGATATCATTCTCAAAAAGGTGAGGCTGTGCTGAGAAAGGCCCAAATAACTGGCTTTCTGGAGAGGTGTGCGAGTTGTGCCTTCCAGCTGCTTCCAGACAGACATTGGCACACAGTGCTGCTGGGGAAGCTGGAGTCTGGGTAGAAGGAACCTGTGGCCCTGGTACATTGCGTGGGCTGCAGGAGGAGGGACAGGCTGGGACATATATCCTGGCTGACAAGTTTTGTTTTCCATTTGAAGAAAAAAAGCAAAGACCACTTTGGACTGGAGGGGGATGAGGAGTCCACCATGCTGGAAGACTCTGTGTCTCCAAAGAAGTAAGTCCTCCAGGAGCAATTTAGCTGCCAGATGGAAGCTGCATGGAGAGCAGACTCCAGCTGAGCATGCAGCACAGCATGTCTGGAGGAAGACCTACCAGACCTTCAGTAGAAGCACTCTGCCACTTCCACAGAGCCTGGTGATAGGGCTGTGGGAATCCCCTAACATGGTGCTTCTCCCTATTTCAGGTCAACTGTCTTGCAGCAGCAGTTTAACCGTGTAGGCAAAGCAGAGCTGGGTTCAGTGGCCCTGCCAGCCATCATGCGGACAGGGGCTGGAGGTCCAGAAAACTTCCAGATGGGCACTATGCCACAGCCTCAACTGCAAATCACCAGTGGCCAGATGCACCGAGGGCACATGCCTCCACTTGTAAGTTCTCTCTGTCCCCACTGTAGGGCACAAAATTTGAAATGTGCTCATGTAGACCCATCCATTTATGTCTGTGGCCCAGTAATGACTTGCCAGGTCTTCATGGAAGCAGCTCTTGTCCTGCTGGCTTCATGTGGTTGCTGGCCTGTCTGAGCTGATGTCCTCTGCAGACCTGAACTACACCTCAATGTTTTCCCCTGGATAGCAGCCACAGCCTCTCCTTCAGGTTGAGCAGCTTTGAGCTGCTGTGCCTGACCAGCCCTACCAGTGTTGTGGGTCCCAGCTGAGCCCTGTGCCTGGCTTTGGGGCCCAGTATGTCCTTTGCAGCTGGAGAAATGCTTGGAGAGGGCCATGAGCAGGGTGTTTTCCTTGGCCTTACTTGGCCTGCTGTGGAGCTTGCTGTAAAAGCCTTTTTGGGTTCTACTGCATCTACTCCCTGGTGCTCAGGGACTGTTAAACTGAGACACTTAATTGTACCCACAGTGGGATGGATCATTTTGCAGTGGGAGGTGCAGAGGGGAGACCTTCCCCATTCTTGCCAGATGCACTCCCTTTTGTGGCAACACCTACCTAGAGTGCTGTCATCAACAGTATGTTACACTGTGTTGCAGGGAGGGGTATGTGAGCCAAATATTTAACACTAGATTTTGAGCCTCCAATGTACCTCAGTCTTGTCTCCCTGTTGCAGACTTCAGCTCAGCAAGCCCTGACTGGCACCATCAACTCCAGCATGCAGGCTGTGCATGCAGCCCAGGCCACACTGGATGACTTTGAGACCTTGCCACCCCTTGGGCAGGATGCTGTGAGTGCTGGGTGCAGGCGGGTTGCTGCGGGGGGATCTTGCTGGAGGTTGTTGGCTGGGCTGGGTAAGACTGGCCATGTTCCCAGTGAGGTGTCTGAGGCTCCTGGAAAGATAAGCTTGCAAAGAGATGGGGCTGTATCCAGCTCTTGGGGCAGAAGTGGAGGGAATACTTGGTCATGTTGCTTGATCAGGATGGGTTGGGGAGTTCTTTCTGATCACAGCTTCTTCCTTCTCACTTCCTTTTCTACTCTTTACTGCACCAATGTGTGCAAGCATGGGTGCAGCTACTCACCACCTCCACCACCATCTCCTGACTCCATTGTCCCCATTTCAGGCATCCAAAGCTTGGCGCAAAAACAAGATGGATGAGTCAAAGCACGAGATCCACTCCCAAGTGGATGCTATTACTGCTGGCACAGCCTCAGTAGTCAACCTCACTGCAGGTATGTGGAGGGTTGGAGAAGATAGATGCTCCATCCCTGGAAAGATTTTGGTCTCTCTCAGTGGGTGTCCATCTCTTCATTTGGTGTCTCGATGACTCATGCTGTCCATCAGAGACTGGAGGAGCCAGCCTGCCCCAGCAAGAGCTACATCAGCCCCAGCTGCTGCTAACATGCCTGTAGAGCTTACCATTCCACTGCAGCTCACCCTGCCTTAAATCTCTGCCTGTGCCCACCCCATTTCTTCCTCACAATCCTTGCCTGACCAGCCATCCTCTGCACCCAGAGGTGTGTTGTCTGGTCCCTGCCATAGTTCTGAGTACAACCATGGCATGGTGCAGCTCTTTCCTCGGGCTCTCCTACACATAATAGGACGATCATATCACAATCTTTCAGGCTTAGGAGCCAGACGGTCTCTCTCCTGGCTCCCAGGAAGGAGAAACACATTGGTTACAAAGGCGAGGATGCTCTTGGAACATGAGTTGAAGCGTGTTCCATCCTGACTTGTCTCCTCCCTGTGCAGGGGATCCAGCAGACACAGACTATACCGCTGTGGGCTGTGCTGTCACCACCATCTCTTCCAACCTGACGGAGATGTCTAAGGGCGTGAAGCTGCTGGCTGCACTGATGGAAGACGAGGGAGGGAATGGGCGGCAGCTTCTGCAGGCAGCCAAGAACCTGGCGAGTGCTGTCTCGGACCTGCTGAAAACAGCACAGCCTGCCAGTGCTGAGGTAGGGGGCAGGAGCGGCCATGGGGCTGAGAGGAGGGTGGAACCAAGGGGAACCATTGGGTAGGGTTTTAGGGCTCGCTTACAAGTCCAGTGTTGATTTTGCCTTTTTCAGCCCCGCCAGAATCTTCTGCAGGCTGCTGGCCTCGTGGGTCAGACCAGCGGGGAGCTGCTGCAGCAGATCGGGGAGAGTGATACTGACCCCCGGTTCCAGGTGAGTATACCCAGCAGCAACAAGGGACACTCACACCCTAAAACCATCAGCCTTTGCACAGGACTTTGCAAGAGGGCGCCGGGCCAAAGCTGGACCAGTGCCCAGCAATGACTTTGCTGAGGGAAGGGACAGGCCATTGCCCATCTCTGTCACTAGAGCCACTGTGATACAATGCCTCTTAACTTGTGGATTCCCATGTAGATCCCAGAAGGCCAGCGTGCTTGGATCCTGCCTGCCTCTGACCCAAAGACGGTAAAAAGGGGGTGTAGGCATGGCTTGGTGGTCCTTGCCCTCTCCAGCTGGAGGGGTGCTCCTCTGGGCACTATTATCTGAACTCATTGGAGAAGGGCTTTTGTCAAAAATCTGCTTTTCTGGTGGTTGGCTCTCAGAAGTCCATGCACTCAGGTCACTGCTTGGGCAAGCAATGCCCTGGGAATCCTCCCTTGCAGCTGCCTTTGCTCCTGCCTGCTGCTCCCTGCCTATGGGAACTGCCTGCCTTCCACTATTTGAGACCCAAGGAGACTGGAGTCTTCTGGGAATATTTATTTTGACTGAACTGGCTTCCAGATGATTCTTCCACAACTGCTACTCCCAACACAAGGGAGGTAGCGTGCTGTGCTGGGGAAGATAATCCAGGTGTAGAACAGCACAGACTGTGGGAAGGAGTTTGTGTAAGCCACACAGCCTCAAGATAAGCAGAAAAACCTGACAAATAGCCAAGGGGAATAGAAAAGCTAGCTGTGGAAGCTAGCTAGGGCAGGAAGCCATGCTTGGCCAGGCAGCAGTGCCAGGACAGGGCAGCCCCCAATTGTAGAATTAGGATGCAGACGTCAATTTGCACATGTGCCATGGGGCAGTTTTCCTCACAGCTGCCAAACCCGAGTGTATCTACTTCTCTCCATGGGCTCAGATGCAGCAGTTTGGGGACTCTGGATCTGGGTCCATGCACTCTCCAGTCTCTCCTCCTGTCTGGAAAGTTGGTGGATTGCAGTGGGTGTAGTCTTGGCTTGCAGGAGTCAAGGGGATGCTGTGACACTTCTGGCTTGGTGGCTGGATGCATAGTTGTCATGGGGTGTGGGGCTGCTGGTGGTGAGCATGCACATGGCACAGTTGCAGGAGCAGCAGGCAGAGAACACTGTCCTGTGTACCAGGCAGGTCTTTGCCCCAAGCATGGTTGTCTCGTGCTGGTGCTTCCCAGCAGCAGCCTGACACAGGAGCTAATCCTGGAGGCTGTGGCAAGCTGCCTCATGTGGTGTCCTTCAGGAGAGCAATTTGACCTGTGCTGGTCTTTCCCTGTTGCATGCTGCCAGGGCAGGCCCAATGCCTTCCCTGCCACCCCTGGGGCAGAGGAGGCTAGTTGCTGTGTAGTACCTCTCCTGTATCCCCAGAAGTGACAGCAGATATACAGCCTGTCACTAATGAGCTAGAAAATAATGCCTGCAGTACAGGCAACCCATGCAGGCAGTGCCTCCCACTCCCCTCTTGCTGATGGGGTGAGCCTCTGGGCAGGCAGCTTCCCCCACTGTGTCTGTACCAGAGCTGGCTTGTGCCTGCCATTTGGCCAGAGGGGTTTGTCATTGCTTTGTTGTTTGCCAGGGTGCAAAGCCAGGCAGTGCTAGCAGTGTCTTGCAGCAGGTTGACACTGTGGTATAATCAGGGTGCAGGTTGTTGCCTGGGGAGTGGGCAATGAGCAGGTTGTGGGTGGTATGGAGTGTTGCCCGATTTGCCCTGGGTGGTGTATGTGGCAGTACTGTGATTCAGGCTGCAGCTCAAGTCCACGTTACAGCCTTGTCACTGGCTGTAGCACACAGTAGAGGTGGGGTCAGGGTGTTGCCATCCACTCCAGGTGTTCAGTGCTGCTGCTGCTACTGTTGGGACAGAGTGGATGAATGGCCCCCAGAGCTCACATTTCCCCACTGAATATTTCATGAGAGCCCTGCGGGTGGCTGCTGGTGCTCTCGCTGCTGTGGCTCCGGTGCTGACCCTCTCTGTCCCCCCAAGGACATGCTTATGCAGCTGGCGAAGGCGGTGGCCGGTGCTGCTGCCGCACTGGTGCTCAAAGCCAAGAACGTGGCTCAGAAGACAGAGGACTCAGTGCTGCAGACGCAGGTGATTGCTGCAGCTACCCAGTGTGCCCTCTCCACCTCCCAGCTGGTGGCTTGCACCAAGGTAAGTAAACAAGGTTAATCCTTGCCTCAGCATGGCACCAATCACCGCCTGGTGGGTGGCAGCTCCACGGTGGGGTCGTAAGTGTGCCAGGACCATGCACGTCCTTAGGCAGGACACTGTGCATCAGAAACATGGGCTGCTTTGTGCTGGGGTCCCTGCCACTGTGCCTAAGTACTGTATATCCTCTTTGGAGGAACAGAAGTCAAGGACAACTGTCCTTGTACAGCTCCTACAAGGAACCCACCATGCTTGCTACCCAGCCTTTCTCCTCCCCTCCAGGTAGTGGCTCCCACGATCAGCTCTCCAGTCTGCCAGGAGCAGCTGATCGAAGCTGGCAAGTTGGTGGCCAAGTCAGCAGAGGGCTGCGTAGAGGCCTCCAAGGCAGCCACCAGTGATGACCAGCTCCTGAAGCAGGTGGGGGTGGCAGCAACAGCTGTCACCCAGGCCCTGAACGACCTGCTGCAGCACATCAAGCAGCACGCCTTGGGTGGGCAACCCATCGGGCGCTATGACCAGGCCACCGACACCATCCTCAACGTCACTGAGAACATATTCAGTTCTATGGGTGATGCTGGTGAGAACAGCTGATGGTACCTGGCATAGAGCACAGTGGATGGGAAGTTACTGGGGAGCCCATGGGACTTGCTAACAGGCCACACTTCCTTTCTGTCTCAGGGGAAATGGTGCGTCAGGCTCGTATTCTGGCCCAGGCCACTTCTGACCTTGTCAATGCCATCAAAGCTGACGCGGAGGGAGAGACAGACCTGGAGAACTCACGCAAGCTGCTGAGTGCAGCCAAGATCCTGGCTGATGCCACCGCCAAGATGGTGGAGGCTGCAAAGGTTGGTGGTGTTGGGAAGGTGGACACTCAGTGCTGCAGGGGGGATGGCAGCCAGCCCTTCAGTGCGGGAATGGTTCTCAGAGCAAGGTCCTGCACTGAGCTGAGGACCTGTGCAATGGAATGGGGCTCCTCCTGGAGCTGTGGGTGACTGTTAGCTTTTCTGCTGAACTTTCCTGGAGAGGTGTTGGACATCTCCCAGAAGATAGTCTGCCTGGGGGTGTTCCCCAGTGTCAGGCCAAAGCACAGGTGCTGCTTCAGAAGAACAGGGGACCTGGTGGCCCCTGCAAGGTTAGGTGGGTTGGTTTCCTCTTTCACCAGGGAGCTGCAGCCCACCCAGACAGCGAGGAGCAGCAGCAGCGTCTGCGTGAGGCAGCAGAGGGGCTGCGCATGGCGACCAATGCTGCAGCCCAGAATGCCATCAAGAAGAAGCTCGTACACAAGCTGGAGGTGAGGCAGTGGGCAAGTGTCTTGCTGATGACACCGAACTGGGAGGAGTGGCTGACAGCAGCAGGCTGTGCTGCCATCCAGAGAGACCTGGACAGGCTGGAGAGATGGGCAGGGAGAAATTTAATGAAATTTAATAAGAGCTAGTGTAGAGTCCTTCATCTGGGGAGAAACAACCTCATGTATCAGTACAGGCTGGGGGCTGATCTATTGGAGAGCAGCTCTGAAGAAAGAGACCTGGGGACAGGAGGATGGCCATGAGCCAACAATGCACCCCTGTGGCCAGGAAGGCCAGTGGCATCCTGGAGGCATTAAGAGAAGTGTGGCCAGCAGGTCAAGGGAGGTTCTCCTCCCCCTCTACTCTGCACTGGTGAGACCCCACCTCGAGNCAGATTCTTCTTAATGTCATCCAATGACAGGACAAGAGGCAATGGGTGCAAGTTGGAGCACAAGAGGTTTAGGGTAAACACAAGGAAAAAAATTTCACAGGGTGACAGAGTTCTTGAACGGGCTGCCCAGGGAGGTTGTGGAGTCTCTATCTCTAGAGACACTTAAGACCCACCTGGATCTGTTCCTGTGTGACTTGATCTAGGTGATCCAGCTCAGGCAGGGGGGTTGGACTAGATGATCTTCTAGGTCCCTTCCAATTCCTAACGTTCTATTATTCTGTGAAGTGGGTGACAGGGCAAACAGGTACAGTAAACAAGTGAGACCTGTCTAGGAGCTTCCACATCCCTGTGCTTCCCAGATGGATAAAGCCCTTTTCATAAACAGTTTTGGTGCTGTATGCCAGAGAGACCTCCCCGCTGCTCCCCTACCCCGTGTCACTTTGAGATCCCACGTGCTGAGGGAGCTGGAGATGCTCCAGTGTCCCAGGAAGAGAACTTTAGGGGGAGTTGTGCCACAGTGTTCAGCAGGGTGGTTTGAGGCAGGCTGGCCTGGTGCTAAACCTTACCTCTTACCTCCCCTGGCCAGCACGCAGCCAAGCAAGCCGCTGCCTCCGCCACCCAGACCATCGCTGCTGCACAGCATGCTGCTTCCTCCAACAAGAACCCTGCTGCCCAGCAACAGCTGGTGCAGAGCTGCAAGGTAAGGGACAAGGCCTGATCCTGGCATCTCATGTGCAGCCTGTCCACATCCCTGTCTAATCAGCTGTGACAGGATTCCATGCTCAGCTGCAACAGGCAAGCAGGACCTTGGAGTCCTTATGCAGCTCCTCTTGGAGCCAATCTTTTAGTCACTAGTGTTGGATTAGATCTATTCTCTTGGCCAAGCCTCTCTAGTGACTCTTCTTTCTGGTAGGTGGTGGCAGAACAGATCCCAATGCTGGTGCAAGGTGTACGAGGAAGCCAGTCCCAGCCAGACAGCCCCAGTGCCCAGCTGGCTCTCATTGCTGCCAGCCAGAACTTCTTGCAGGTACCTGTGGTGACTGTAGCCTACTGCAATGGCTCTGGCATTACAGCTTTCCCACTGTGCCTGAACCTCATAAGATATCTTCTGCATGTGGGCAGCAGAGAGGTAGGTGCTGCCTGTTTGTACCCTTCTCACAGCTTTTTTTCTGTCCTGGCAGCCCGGTGGGAAGATGGTAGCCGCAGCCAAGGCCACTGTCCCCACCATCACAGACCAAGCCTCTGCGATGCAACTCAGCCAGTGTGCCAAGAACCTGGCTGCAGCTCTGGCTGAGCTCCGCACGGCTGCCCAGAAGGTGAGAGGCTGGCTTCCATGCCACAGCAGGACCTCATCTATGCAGAGCAGTGGTGGGACAGCAGGGTCATGGTCCCTACCACAGTAAGGTGGGCTCAGCAACCATGTCACACATCTTCCCTTCTCCCATACCACAGGCTCAGGAGGCGTGTGGACCCCTGGAGATAGACTCGGCACTGGGTCTGGTGCAGAGCTTAGAGAAGGACTTGCAGGAAGCCAAGGCAGCTGCCCGTGAGGGCAAGCTCAAGCCTCTGCCAGGAGAGACGGTGAGGATATGGGGAGGGGTGGCGCACGGTGATGTGGGGTGGCACAGGGACTACCAGAAGTACAGCCTGCCATCATGTCCACACTCATTCCCACAGATGGAGAAATGTTCCCAGGATCTGGGGAACAGCACAAAAGCTGTCAGCTCTGCCATCGCTCACCTACTGGGAGAGGTGGCCCAGGGTAACGAGAACTACACAGGTACTGGCCTGCACACTGGGGCTGGAATAGTGGAGGGGGCTGCACTGGAAGCCACTGACTTCTCCATCTCCACAGGGATCGCTGCACGAGAGGTGGCCCAGGCCCTGCGCTCGCTCAGCCAGGCTGCCCGCGGTGTGGCAGCCAGCACCCCCGACCCGCAGGCTCAGAGTGCTATGCTGGAGTGCGCCAGCGATGTCATGGATAAAGCCAGCAACCTCATCGAGGAGGCGCGGAAAGCGGTGGCCAAGCCCGGTGACCCAGAGAGCCAGCAGCGCCTGGCCCAGGTTGGGGGAATGGGGACCCCAGTCCCCACACCAAAAGCCCTCGAGAAGGGCATGAGGCTGGCCAGGAAAACAGTGACCACTCTTTGCTTCCCTGTAGGTGGCCAAGGCAGTGTCACAGGCCCTGAACCGCTGTGTCAACTGCCTACCAGGGCAGAGGGATGTGGATGCTGCCATACGCATGGTGGGAGAGGCCAGCAAGAGGCTGCTCTCAGATTCGGTGAGATGAGCAGGGCTGGGAAGGCAAGGTCAGGGGAAGCCTTGTAGAGATGAGAACTGGGCTGTCCATACCAGACTCCTATTCCTAAGCATGTGCCAGATCCTCAGTCTCCATCCTTGCTGCCTTTCCTAACACCTTTCCCTGCCTCCAGTTCCCTCCCAGCACCAAGAGCTTCCAGGAGGCGCAGAGCCAGCTGAACCGGGCAGCTGCAGGGCTCAACCAGTCCGCCAATGAGCTAGTGCAGGCGTCGCGTGGCACCCCTCAAGATCTGGCCAAGTCCTCTGGCAAATTTGGTCAGGACTTCAATGAATTCCTGCAGGCAGGAGTGGAGATAGCCAGCCAGTCCCCGGTGAGAGCAAATGCCTGTTGGGGGTTTCTGTGTATAGCAGGTGGTTTGGGATGCCTGAGAACGTGGCTGACCACAGGCAGGTTGTTTGGGAAGTGGTGTTTAGGGTGGCTGTGGCCAGTGCAGCCAGTGAAATGGTGTCTGTAGCTGTGTAAAACCACAGCAAAAGGGAGAAGGTGTCTTGGATTAGTTCAGCGAGTGTTACCTCAATGTCCTTGCTGTTGATGTATGAGTTAGATGAAGAGAACAGTTTCATCTGAAAACTCTGGAGGACAACCAGGGTGGATGTGGAGCTTGGAAACCTGCTGTAGATAACTAGCCTTTGCTCACTGCAGAATAAGGAAGACCAGTCACAGGTGGTGTCAAACCTGAAGAGTATCTCCATGTCCTCCAGCAAGCTGCTGCTGGCTGCAAAGGCACTCTCTGCTGACCCCGCAGCTCCCAACCTCAAGAACCAGCTGGCAGCAGCAGCACGGTAGGAGGAACCACTCCCTGTTGTAAGCAGTGGGTCTGGATGGCAGAGCTGGTATTGATCAGTGGGTCTTTCTCCCTTGTCCTGTCAGAGCCGTGACTGACAGCATTAATCAGCTGATCACCATGTGCACCCAGCAGGCGCCAGGCCAGAAGGAGTGTGACAATGCCCTACGGGAGCTGGAGGTGAGAAACCTCATCTTGAGGTGAGAAACCTCATCTTGATGAGGCAGTGGAGGGGCTGAGATGGCTGGGTGCTGAGAGATGGTGGGGAGAGGGGAGCTGCACCCTGCTGCGAGGGGCAGGAGGGAGCAAAAAGGAGGTGCAAGTGGAGGGCCTGGACCCTTGCCATGGATGTGACACCTGTGTCCTTGCAGACGGTGAAGGAACTGTTGGAGAACCCCACCCAGACCGTCAATGATATGTCCTACTTCAACTGTCTTGACAGTGTTATGGAGAACTCCAAGGTGAGCTCTGAGCTGGAAATGGAAGTTTGAAGAAGAATGGAGAGGGTTTGGAAAAGGTGTGGGAGCAAAGGGAAAGGCGGTTCCTTCCCTGTTGGTGAAGTGAACTCTGAGCCTGGAAGCCCTGGAGGAGCAGGAGGTGGTCTCTAGTATGTGACATGTCTTGCAGGTGCTGGGAGAGTCCATGGCTGGCATCTCCCAGAATGCCAAGAACAGCAAGCTGCCAGAGTTTGGTGACTCCATCAGTGCCGCCTCCAAAGCTCTCTGCGGGCTCACAGAGGCAGCTGCCCAGGTGAGACTCACTCAGCTCCAGCCCTGAGCACTGTCCCTGGCACTTAGTTGCCAAATCCTGTGGTATGGTGCTGTAAGCTTCATCCACAGCCCATGCCTCCTCTGAGCCCCCCTGCCGTGTGCAATCTCTCTCTTACGCTCCTAGGCTGCCTACCTTGTGGGGGTCTCAGACCCCAACAGCCAGGCTGGACAGCAGGGCTTGGTAGACCCCACTCAGTTTGCCAGGGCTAACCAAGCCATCCAGATGGCCTGCCAGAACCTGGTGGACCCTGCCTGCACGCAGTCTCAGGTGAGTATGGGGTGGGGTGGCATTAAGGGCATTTTCTTGCACGAAAGGGAGTGTAAAACTAGCTGGAAGAGCTGCATCCCAAAAGTTGACCAGGATTATGGCTAGTATCTTGTAGACCCCATCAGCTCTACTGGGAACCACCTGGCAGCTTTAGTGCAACAGTGACTGTCCAGATGGGGAGCTGTGTGGGTGGGTGTGCAAGACCCTGTCAGTTCTTCTTGGGTCCCTAGAGGGCCCCCTGTGCTCACCAGTGTCCCACGTGGGGCTGGCAGGAATGGAGAGTTGCAGGTCATGGTGGATCTTACCTCACCCTGCTCTTCTCCACAGGTGCTGTCAGCAGCCACCATTGTAGCAAAGCACACCTCAGCCCTGTGCAACACATGTCGCCTGGCCTCCTCCCGCACTGCCAACCCTGTGGCCAAGCGACAGTTCGTCCAGTCAGCCAAGGAGGTGGCCAACAGCACGGCCAACCTGGTGAAGACCATCAAGGTGCTGTCCCCCTATACAGGGCACCATGGTGGGAATGGGATTTGGAGCATGGTGGGTTTTGGGTAACTGCTCTGGTCTCTCCATGCTAGGCCCTGGATGGCGAGTTCAATGAGGAGAACCGGGAACGGTGCCGCGCTGCCACTGCCCCTCTCATAGAGGCCGTGGATAACCTGACAGCTTTTGCCTCCAACCCAGAGTTTGCCACTGTTCCTGCCCAGATCAGCCTTGAGGTGGGATGCTACAGGGGCAGGGACGATGTGGCCTGGCTATGAGGGATGCTGAAGAGTGGAAGGGAGCTGAGCCTCCCCCTGAGCTTGGAATGGGGTCCCACTGTGGGGCTGGTGCCTTAATTGGGGGCTGATGGGGAGGTAGCAGCCAGCCTTGGGTTTCAAGGTGATGCTTCAGGTTGAGGGTCATGAGAGTGGGAGGAACTTTACATGCACAGTCTCTTGCACTTCTCACCAGTCCATTGGTCCTTACTGCAGGGGCGCAGAGCCATGGAGCCCATTGTCTCTTCAGCCAAGACCATGCTGGAGAGCTCTGCTGGCCTCATCCAGACTGCCCGCTCTCTGGCTGTCAACCCCAAGGACCCGCCACAGTGGTCAGTGCTGGCTGGCCATTCTCGCACTGTCTCAGACTCCATCAAGAAGCTGATCACCAACATGAGGTGAGGAGAGTCCTGCCTGTTTGACCATGGTCCTATCCCTAGTAGCAGGTACCCCCATTCTGCATAAGCATCCCCAAAGATATTCTGGCTCATACTCTCCTTGGCCCTTGCCAGTGTGGGGTGGCAAGGGTTGGGGTGGAAGATGGGATCTTGGACTTGGTGAGCTTGAAGGTTTCTTCTAACTTCAATGATTCTATGTCATCCCACTTGTCCTGCATGGGAGCTGCTCCTCCAGCCTTGGTATGGGTTGATGGGAACTCATGCTGGTTGTGCCCAGGCTCTGTGACACTGGGTTAGCTCAAAGCTCACAAGAGGAGTCCTGCCCATCACCAGCACCAACCAGTGCTGGAGGATGAGCTGATCTATCCATCACGCAGAGATAAAGCTCCAGGACAGCGGGAGTGTGATGAGGCCATTGAGGTCCTGAACAGATGCATGCGGGAGGTGGACCAGGCCTCCCTCGCTGCCATCAGTCAGCAGCTGGACCCCCGAGAAGATATCTCCCAGGAGGTGAGTTGGGAAGCTTAATACTGGCAAATGTCCTTCCTCTGTGCTTCAATGACACAGGGTGACTCCAGTCCTGCTGCAACCTCTTGTGACACTCTTCCTTTGCAATAGGCTTTGCACAATCAGATGATCACAGCTGTTCAAGAGATCAGCAACCTGATTGAGCCTGTGGCCAGTGCAGCACGTGCTGAGGCCTCACAGTTGGGACACAAGGTAACACGGGGATGATGATGATGATGTGGTTCTTGGTGCACATGGACAAGCTTGTGGTGGGTGGAGTGGCACAGGCAGCCAAGGCTGGAAACTGCTGGTGCTGATGCTGCTCTTTTTTAGGTGTCCCAGATGGCTCAGTACTTTGAGCCACTCATTTTGGCAGCTATTGGTGCTGCCTCCAAAACGCCCAACCACCAGCAGCAGATGAACCTTCTGGACCAGACCAAAACATTGGCAGAGTCTGCCCTGCAGATGCTGTACACAGCCAAAGAGGCTGGTGGGAACCCCAAGGTGAGCAAGAGGGACACAGATCGGTGTCACCCTTCATGTGCAGGTGCTGCATGATCAAAATACATGTGCCAGACAGAAATCCAGGGTAAGTATGCAGCACCCATGTCAGGAGGGAAGCTGCTGCCTGCCTTCCCTCATTCTGGCTCATCCTTGCAGCAAGCTGCCCACACACAAGAGGCTCTGGAGGAGGCTGTGCAGATGATGAAGGAAGCAGTAGAGGATCTGACCACCACCCTGAATGAGGCAGCCAGTGCTGCAGGTGTCGTGGGGGGCATGGTGGACTCCATCACCCAAGCCATCAACCAGGTAAGGGCAATGTGGAGTCGACCTGGCCGGGGCTGGGAGAGAAGAAGAACTACAAGGTATTTGCACTGGAGCTGGATCCAGCATCTCCTGATGGTCTTTTGCAGCTGGATGAGGGGCCCATGGGTGAGCCAGAGGGGACATTTGTGGACTACCAGACCACAATGGTGAAGACAGCCAAGGCCATTGCAGTGACTGTGCAGGAGATGGTAGGTGCAAGCAAGCCTGTTACTGCAGAAAGCACTGCCTGCCACCCAGGCAGATGACCACCCTCCTGGTATAGAACCCCTCCAACTCCTGCTCTTCTTATATTGGCAGGTCACCAAATCCACCACCAACCCAGATGAGCTGGGCATACTGGCCAACCAGCTCACCAACGACTATGGGCAGCTGGCACAAGAGGCCAAGCCAGCTGCCCTCACCGCTGAGAACGAGGAGGTGCGAGCATGGTGGGGGCAGTGCTGGAGCTGCTGTAGGGGAGAGCAGGGTCTGCTGGTGTGTGAGTGTGGAGGACAGGGGCATTTGAACCTCCAGTCAGCTAGGGACAAACCACACTCGCACCTCCCCAGCAACATGGTGTGGGAACATTGAGCAAAGCTGTGTTTCCTTTTTCCCCGCTTCTGAGTGGGATGACTGGAAGAGAGGAGCTGAGCGGCGGTGGCTGGTGTTTGCCAGTGGGTATCATGGATGTGGGCCTTGGTTCCCTGCTGGCTCCTTCACCCATGTGTTTCCCTCCAGATCGGCTCCCACATCAAGCGTCGAGTGCAGGAGTTGGGTCATGGCTGCGCTGCCCTGGTCACCAAGGCTGGAGCCCTGCAGTGCAGCCCTAGTGATGTCTACACCAAGAAGGAGCTGATAGAGAGTGCACGCAAGGTTTCTGAGAAGGTGAGTAGCCTGGAGAGAGGGGTAATGCCATGGCATGGTGGGTGGCATGCTGGATTGGGTCATGCACCTTTGGAGCCACCATGTTAGGTTCTCCCTTGGTCCTGTTGGTCTCTGCTGGTTATCTCAGCCATGCTTGCCCTGCCCAGCTGGTGGAGTGGGGGATGGTTGCCCCTCTTCAGGCATCATAACAGCAGCCAGTGCTGTGGTGGGCAAGTGTGATGTCCAGGTGCTGCCTGACAATGTGCCGATGATAGATTGCCACAGGAGACTGACCTACACACTAATGGCAGCTCAGGACTCTCTTGATCAGCATTTGCAGTGGTGGGCACAGCATTTGCTGCATCTCCAGCCAATCCTGCAGCTCATGCTGGGCAGTCCCTATTTCCTTCACCTTTTGCTGGTGTGGTGGAAAGGACCATGTCCATCAATCAATCTAAAGAAATATATTTCTGAATAACAGATGAAAACATGGCTAAAAAACTCCAGTTGATAAGACAGTAATAGAGCCACAAGGCTTGTAATCAAGAGTACAAGCAAAATACTTGTTCATAGTGCCTGGCAGGTGCCTGCACACTTAGGACCTCCTCAGTTCCTTTCTTTTCAAGATTTCTTTCCATGGTGAAGTATGTTCTCTTACAAGTGCTTGCCCAAGTACAGAAACTGAGTTTAGCAGAATGAGCTGCAGTGTTCTGATGACCATCATGGAAACCTTATTTATTTGGAAACACTCAGAGGCTGGACCTACAAACACAATTGGTACAGGGTAAAAGTACATAGAGAGAAGCTAGAAGGAGTGTTGCGACCAGAAAATTCCCAATTTCTCACCTTGGTGTGAAGCAGCTCCATCATGAGAGGTGTTGGACAATGTGTGCAGTGGGGGTTGCCTGAACTTGCTCTGCTTCCCAGTCACTTTACTTGCACCCTGCAGGTGTCTCATGTGCTGGCAGCCCTGCAGGCTGGGAACCGTGGGACACAAGCCTGCATCACAGCAGCCAGCGCTGTATCTGGCATCATTGCTGATCTTGACACCACCATCATGTTTGCCACGGCAGGAACCCTCAACCGGGAGAACTCGGAGACCTTCGCTGACCACAGGTACCTGGGCACCTCACGCAGCCTCTGCTGAGCCAGAGACATGGGGTCAGACTGTGTTCCATGGTCTCCTGTCTTTCTAAGCTGTGGACCAGCTCTATGAAGAGCTGCAGGTTCAGGTCACACCCTCCAGCTTGTACATACAGGAGACAGGGGCCACAGTCTCTCTACATTCCAAGGACATTAATGTCTATAAATATGTTAAGGGTGAGTGTAGGGAGGATGGAGCCAGACTTTTCTCAATGTCATCCAATGGCAGGACGAGAGGCAATGGGTGCAAGTTGGAGCACAAGAGGTTTAAGGTCAACACAAGAAAGAACTTCTTCTCAGTGAGGGTGGCAGAGCTCTGGAACAGGCTGCCCAGGGGGGTTGTGGAGTCTCCATCTCTGGAGACACTTAAGACCCGCCTGGATCTGTTCCTGGGCAACTTGGTCTAGGTGATCCTGCTCGGGCAGGGGGGTTGGACTAGATGATCTTCTAGGTCCCTTCCAACCCCTAATATCTATGATTCTATGATGACTATGTGTGAAGAGGGCTGGGTCCTCTCTGACTCCCTTCTACTTCCCAGGGAGGGCATCTTGAAGACAGCCAAGGCACTGGTGGAGGACACCAAGGTGCTGGTGCAGAATGCCACAGCCAGCCAGGAGAAGCTAGCCCAGGCTGCCCAGTCCTCTGTGTCCACCATCACTCGCCTGGCAGAGGTGGTGAAACTGGGTGCCGCCAGCCTAGGATCTGAAGACCCAGAGACTCAGGTGTGTTGGGATGTGTGGGGTGAACAGAGACTGCTTCTAGCTTGCTTGGAAGGGCTGAGGATTGAAGATGTTGTGTGGCACTCTGGGTTGTACTCTGTATGCCATGGAGAGGACTGGCTGGACTTCGGCTTGTGCTATCTGTGCTGTGTATTTTATAATGTCTACTCTGTGTGTCCGCATTTCCCATTGCTGGGCCACACCAGCCCCAACCTGAATATTACTGTAAACAAGCTTGTTGTCCTGCTCTTGCTCTTCCTAGGTTGTCCTGATCAATGCTGTGAAGGATGTTGCCAAGGCACTTGGGGACCTGATAGGTGCCACCAAAGCAGCTGCTGGCAAAGCTGGGGATGACCCTGCTGTCTATCAGCTGAAGAACTCTGCCAAGGTCTGAGCTGGGTGTGATGGGAAGGAGGGGATGTGGTAGTCAGGGCTGGAAAAAGAGCAGCGGGGCTTCTCTGCCTGTCTAGGGGCAGGAGGACAATTGGGGCACAGTCACAGCAAGGTGAGGGATGAATGAGCAGATAAAAGGTGGGGCATGACATGCAGAGGATGCATTGATGGGAGGCATCAATTGAGTGGCATGGGGAGACAGACCCTTTTTGGACCGAACCACAAGAGAGGGACAGGTGCCAGCAGCAGCAGTGTGGGGCTTCATTTGTCTCTCTTCTCCCTTCACAGGTGATGGTGACAAATGTCACTTCCTTACTGAAGACAGTGAAGGCTGTTGAGGATGAGGCCACAAAGGGGACACGGGCACTGGAAGCCACAATAGAGCACATACGCCAAGAGCTGGCAGTGAGTACAGCTGCAGAGCTGCAGCTGCTGTCCCACTCACCAGCTGCCCTGCACCTCACCGCTGCCTGTCGCCTCGCAGGTCTTCTCCTCCCCTGTGCCTCCCGCCAAGGTCTCCACCCCTGAGGACTTCATCCGTATGACAAAAGGCATCACAATGGCCACGGCCAAAGCAGTGGCCGCTGGCAACTCGTGCCGGCAGGAGGACGTCATCGCCACAGCCAACCTGAGCCGCCGTGCCATTGCGGATATGCTGCGCGCCTGCAAGGTGAGGCAGGCAGGGGACATGGATCTAGCGTGGATTTGCGGGTCCTAGCAGGGATGGTGCTGCATGTGAATCAGGGATTCCCTGTCTCTGTGTTTAGGAAGCTGCCTACCACCCGGAGGTGAGTGGGGATGTGCGGCAGCGGGCACTGCGCTTTGGCAAGGAGTGTGCTGATGGCTACCTGGAGCTGCTGGAGCATGTGCTGGTGGTGAGTATCCCTGCTCTGGGTCCCAGGATGGGCGGAGGCCACCAGTTGGATGCCAGGATGCTCCTCAGATCCCCACAGTCTTCTGGGCTCTGCACCTCCTCCACTGGGGTCTTTGCACAAGCCTCTTCACTGCCTATGCTGGCAGAGCATGTGGCTGAGACCCTGAAGTGGAAGCAGGTGTCAGAGATAAACAGGCTCTGAAGAAGGGTATTTGGCTAACAACAGACAGTCATTAACTGGCTGTAAACAGATGGAGGCTGGGAATTTGGTAACACAGGAACAAAATCCCCAAGCATCTTCCAGTAAAAGTGGTGGGAGTGAGACTTCAGGCAGTGTGAAAACAGAGCTTGTTAAGGTCAGAGAGTAGGAAACAAGCAGTGTGCACTATAGCTGAGGTGATGACTGCAAACACCAGCTGCACTTTACTGATCTGATCTTCTCTATCCAAGTCCTCCCAAGGACTTCAGCTTGGTGCTTTAATTATCTGTCCTGCAAGACAGAAGAGGAAAGAGGGGTGGGGGAATTGCCTTATATGTTACGAAATGGATTGAATG
>VYZU01074954.1:0-14781 GCA_013401355.1 Ceyx cyanopectus | reverse complement strand
AAAAAAAAGGCAAAAAAAACCCTAAAACACAGAACAACAACAACAAAAAAACCCAACCAAAATCAAACAACTAAGAAATGAGAGAAATAATGAGAATAAAAAGCCATTTAAGGGACATTAAGACAAAGACCACTACAAACCAACCTGGAGACTTGACACTTTAGGATCCTGTTTTTAAGGGCTCTTGGCTGTGCTCCACATAAGTGTGTTTGAAGATACACGTTGGGAAATTGTGCAAATAAATAAGTTTATACAGCAAAGGTCTCCTTACATAATGTTGTAACCATGTCTGGTGGTCCTTGAGGATTAACAGGAGGCTGTGAGCATCCCACCCTCTCAGATCCAAGTCTTCTCTGTCTTCTCCCACCCCTCTCTGCTTACTCCCAGGTGTTTATTAGTATTTTTTAGTACCTTTTCCTCCCTTTTGACTTTAGGTCTTATTTATCATTTCTCTTTTAAAGAGTGCCTGAGCTGTCAGTGTGCTGGAGGAAAATCTCCTTTCCTCCAACAGCTGGAAGAAGCAGGAGGGGAGAGCAAAGGCAAGGGCTGAATGATGCTTCCCTACAACTTCTCACCTGGCTCTGCTGCTCCTCCTTGGCTTGGCAGGGGGTACTGAGGCACTGAGCTTAGCTGCTTCTCCTCTCAGGTAACTGTTAGCTCCCAGTGACAACCTGGTGCTGTAGCCAGAGCACAGGATTTGCCATTGCCTTAGAGAGGGAAAATACAGGAATCTCTGATTTCACTGGCTGTTGGAACCTCTCTGCTCTGATTGGCTCCCACCCTGCAATATTCTAAACTGTTTTGCAAGCAAGAAGGAAAAAAAAAAGCAACCTCAGCTCTTCACACCATTCAGCTGAAGTAGGAAAAACTCCAAAAATTACATGAAAGAGATGATGGGGAAAAAAAAAAACCAACCCACCCCAAAAGGCAAATGAAATGGACTGTGAAACTGCTGAGAGGGAAAATGTTTGATAAAGTGAAGAGGGCTCTGAGTCCCCTTGGAGTCCTGCACTGGGCCTGTTGGTGCTGACTGGAGCTGTTTGGCAGGGGGGTGCATGGGGCTGGGTTGGATCCTTCCCATCACTGGTGGTGCTGTCTGCACTCTTTTTTCTTCTCTGGAGGTTATGGAGCAAGCCAGCTTTGTCAACACTGAGGAGGGAGGCTGTATAAATCTGTTTAGGCAATTTTCCTGTTGACAGTTGGTGTTTAGCACTTAAATAACTGTGAGCAATTCAGGAATAATGACCAGTGTGCACAGCATCAATGCTTTTCAATCTCCTTGAGCTTTTCTCTGCTGAAAGCCCTGGAAAAATACCTTTGAGAAAGTGGACAAGCAAACACCAACAATTGTTGTTGAGGCTTGTAATTCTTATTTAGTTTACAGAAAGGGAAAAATCAGATTACTGGACCTGAAACAAAGCATCTGGGAGACTGGGTATCATGCATTCAATCCTAAAAGTACCAATTCTTACAGCAGAGTTGTGCTTCAAGGCCTTTGTTACCAGAATGGCAAAATCTGCCCATCTGGTGTCTCTCAGATTATCCACAAATGGCCCTTTTAAGTTTGACTGACAGCTCAGGTCAGTGTTCCTCTGATTGTAAATGAGGGAAAGTTGTTTGCATAGAAAAATGGTATTTTAGAGAAGATGTCTCTCAGTGGCAGAATAAGTTAAAATGCTCACACACAGAATTTACTTCTTGAAAAGTGGCATTTTGCTCAAAAAAAGTAGGAAAATCTGGATTTTTTTAACTATTGAAGTTACTGCCTTGTGTTTATCAATAATGCTTCATTTAAAAAATGCTATTAAGCACATTTTACAAGATGAATAGGACTGGAAAACAAAGTATTTCATGTTGAGCTAAATGTTTATTTTAGCATCAAAAATACAATTTCCATGCAGTTTTGGTTTTTTTTTCCTGGAGATCTGGTTTGATGACTAAAAAGTCTATTTAGGGGAGCACAGTGCAAGTAGTTGGTAATAGACAACATTTCAGTTAATGAAAAAGAACAGACATTTTCTGCTAGCATACATGAACATTTAAGGTTATGTCCAATAAAGTCAAAGCTGCTCTGTTAAAATTGGCAGTTCCTGGCTGTGTCAAAGCAAACTTTTGGTTATTCCCTGAAGCCAAGATGATGATTTGTAGGAAAAAGGCACTGCCAGTTGAACTGGAGGAAATCTTGGAGCCTCCCTCTCCCTCTGGTTTCTTCTTTGCAAGTCACAGGGAGAGCAGGGTTTAAATAGCAAATTGACATCTGCCCTATAGTGCCTGTCTATATTTAGATGGATGTCTAGAGCAGCTACACTCATCAGGATCATCCTCAGTCAGAAAGACTGTTAATTGCAGCATTCAAATAAACAAGAGTCCTGCTTGCCTGCTGGCTTGGCTCTGGAGTCACAGCATGCAACTTGCCTGGTGTGATGAAAAGTAGTATCTGCTTCCCATGGAGTTTAAGCCAGGTTGAAACCATGCCAGTTTTCCATGTATAGCCACAAATAGTGTACATGAAGAAGATGGCTTTTGTCCATGGCATGGCTGCAGCATCATCTCATGGGATACAGAGTCTTTGGTCAGAATAACAGCTATAATTGAAAAAAAAAAAAGGACATTTTTGGCTCACGAGTGTTTCCTCAACTTTTTGAACCATTTTCTGGCTAAGAAACAGCTGAGTGTAAGTGTGGAATTCATTAAAGCTTTTAAAGTCTTTTCTTGCTAGACTTATGCAGAAAGCAAACTACAGTGTCCATGGTAGGATATCATGATAATTCTAGGAGAAGAGTTGAAAATTCCTCACTTGGTGGTGGTTAGTGCTGCAGCATCCTCTAGGGAGTCACCCACTGACAGGATATGTGTACACTTCTTTTAAAATAAGGTGACCTGTGCCAGAGAAAACAAACTAAATTCCTTTTTTCTCCATTCCTAATATCTCAACGTAATATAAATACCATCTGACAAATTAGCATTGTTAATTAGTATGTACTTTCCATTACCTTCCTTTTGGAGAGTTCATTATCTTGAGGAATGTAAGTCTTCATTCAGACATTTCATTTTGTAGCAGGAGAGGGAGATGGAGGAGCAGAAGAACTGCTTTAACTGGGTTGTGTAACAATGGCTGTGACAATAATTGTCTGGGAGAATTATATGGAGGTAACAAAAGGCCTCACAAAACGAGTACATTACAAAGCCTCTTTTATGACTGAAAAATACTGAGACAGAAGTAGGAGTTGTGTGATTTTGTAGGGAAATGCAAAGATTACACTGAGTTTGTCTTTGCATGGGGGAGCCATTGCCTGAGGATTGCCTGGTTTGTTTCCACCTCTGTTCCCATGGCACGTGTTCCTTCTCCTGCTCTAACATCAGTGAGAGCCTGGGCTGCTCAACCTGACCCAGTAGCCACCAATTCTGCATCCCCCGAGTGTTCCTCAAGGGGAGCAGCTCTGGGATTTTCACCTCCTGTGCCTGTGTGATTTGTCTCTGGACAGACAGCCTGTGCCAGACTGGTTTGGGTAGTCCAGGCTCACTGCCAGTGCACCCCCCTTTTCAGCTCCAGTTGTGCAAACAGCAGCAGGTCCAGGGTCTCCCCTGAGCTCAGTGAGGTGAGGCTGGGGGGACATACAGACTAACCCATGGCAGACTGAGAAGAAAGCAGAGCCAGGCACAGGGGGGTGTATGCTAGTTATTCTGGGCACCCATCACCATGACAGCTACCTATTATTAGATCTATCCTATCCACATTTATTTCCACAGCATGCAGAGGGAGGGTCTGCTAGTTGAAAGATGGGTTTCTGCCCCTTTTTAAAATGTCAGAGTCTTTATTGGACCCACTTGAGAAGTGGTTTCAAGGTTGTTAGTTTTTTCTTAACCAAGTTATAATCACGAGAAGTCTGTTTTTCTTATTTATTTCTGATAAAAGGTTGCACTTGCTGTCACCAGTTGGGATGCTGTAGCTGTGTGTACTGAACAGTGTGTTCAGAAATCCTTATTTTTGTCACCAAAGCAAACTGTATCTTCAGGGTGGCACAGAATTAGAGTAAGGTACAGTGCAGTGCTGGGGGGTGCTAATTACACTTAGCAGCACCTTGCTATGTGGAAATGTACTGCTTTACACATCTGGATAAAAGCAACAAACAAGGCAGAGAGACTGAAATTCCTTTGACACTAGAACTGACATCTTCAGTGTAACTGGTCATTCTGTAGCTGGTGCCTCCTCAGATGCCCGTGTTTCCATGGCTAGTGTTAATGTTGGGCACTCCAAAG
Organism: Ceyx cyanopectus; assembly: GCA_013401355.1. Taxonomy (NCBI): domain Eukaryota; kingdom Metazoa; phylum Chordata; class Aves; order Coraciiformes; family Alcedinidae; genus Ceyx; species Ceyx cyanopectus. Next base: position 10,521 of record VYZU01074954.1, on the reverse strand, counting down.
GGAGGAGAAGGGTGTTAAAATACTCATTTGCTTTGAAAAGCAGTTTGTTCTGCTTAGAGGGCAACCTCTGTGATGGAGGTGGCTCTCCAGGGTGAGGTGGTGCCATTCCTCACTTCCCTGGACCAACCTACAGTGGAACTTGCAGTTGGGTTACACAGTGAGGACTGGAAGAGCTAGGGAGCTTCTGAATAAAATCCACCCCATCAGCAAGTGGAATGGCACCTGCTGAAGGGTAATGAGAAGGTCTGGGGAGAGAGAAATCTCAAAGGTGTTAAATCCCATCCCTGTCCAAATCCAAGATGTCTCAGGCAGCATTAAGGACCCTTTGGACTTCAGTTTGGAAGTGTTCCCTTGGGGCAGACAGAGAATGTCTCCCCTTCAGCAAGCTGTGGATGGTAGAAACACTGAACAGAGAATGTCTCTCCTTCAGCAAACTGGATGGTAGAAATACTGAAGCTCATTTCCCTATGGATTTGTGACCTACCCTCTCCCACCATCCCACTACCATGATCATTCCTGCTCTGCTCTCCACTGCTGGCTCTGCAGAGGTGGTTTCCCAGCTGTGTGCTCAGGGATGCTCAGGGGCTGTGGGTGGGGTAGTGTGGTCACTGCCTTGTGCAGTGCTCCACACACAGGCCATGGCTTCAGCTGACATCTAAGCAACACCAAGTCCCTGAAGCTGGCTGGGAAAAAGAAGAAAGACTATCTAAGTGCATGTTAAAGAATGTCAGCTTTGGGTTTTTTTGGTGGGGGGAGATGGAGCAATCCCAAACTTCATTTCATTTGGAGTGCAAAGTCTGTGATTCATGGAAGAACTGGGGAATTTGAATTGGAGCAGGAGGAGGTACCTGCTCTAAAAAATAAAATTATATATATCATTTATATATATAATAATTATGAAGAGCAGTAGTAGTGGTGTAGGGGGTAATTGTGTCACTTAACTGGCTGTAGGTTAAAACTACCAATGACAATTGTGAAAGAACACCCCCCCCCCCCTTAACTTTTCATCTAGAAAGATTGAAATGACTGAAAGTTATAAAAGCTGAAGGGAATGTTGTGTTCTCCTGGTAAAATGCAAAACCGAGGGCATCAAAATGAAACTGAATCCGAGGGAGAATCTTTCAGGCTTCCCTTTAAATTTTTAATAGATATTAATAAATTTTAAATATCAATTATTAATTTAAATATAATTTTATTAATCAATAAATTAATTCNATATCTATAACAATTATTATACTTTTTATTAATAATTAATCGTTTATTAATAAATTATTTTTAAAATTTATTATTGATTAATTACCATATTCTTCTAATCTCTGAATCTAATCTCTGACCCTCCCTTCACCTCCCCGGCTCTCTTTTGTTCCAAGGCAGCCGCAGCAGGACCACATTTCCCAGCTTGCTCTGGGAAGGGGAAGAAAGGTTTCCTCACCCTGCTGCACGTTCGGGGGTTAAAAGCACCAAGCCCTGCTCGCTTTGCTGACACATCGTAGGGCTTGAGTATGGGAAAGGGGCGGGGCTGAGACAGCACAGAAAATAAAGGGGGAACTTGATGTCTCCAAAATCAAACTCCACAGAATTGAAAAAAATAAGGGGAAAAAAACCCCAAACAACAAACCCCAAATAGTTAAATCCTGAAGTAGAAAGGATGAAACCCTGAGCATTAAAATATTGAATATTAAGATTTAAATATTAAGATTTCAAAGAGGAGAGATGATACCTTGTTCTTTCATGTGCAGGGATGACCAAGATCCTTGTGAGTCACTCCAGAGACACAACTTATGCAACTCTCTCCATCAGAAGCTGAAGCACATGCATGTCTTGCATAATGTTGTTTGCCACCACACAAATGTTTCTTTTCTGGCCCCTGTAGAGCCTACAGATTGCTTTACTGATCTCCTGCATCAGATGGCTTTATCCTTCTGCTACTGCATATATTCAGCTCTGAGGTCTGTGTAAATATGTATAAACAAAATGCATATTTTGTAACAGCTTTATTTTTAGTCCCTGCATTTTTACAGCAGGGAGAAATAAGTTTGTTGAATTAATACTGAACCTATCCGTGTAAGAATGGTTAGTGCTAACTGCTGGAAGCTGATCCTTATTAAGTCTGGACCAAAAAACCCCAAACCACATTAAAATGTGCTCGTTTTAAATGGTCTTTCTATAAACACTGCCCTCTCACTTACACCTTTGACTTCATCAAAGTGATGCCAGTTTAAATGAGATGTTCACCTGGTATCTGAAGGAACCTGGTGATTTCTCTCTCTAACAAGAGATCAGAAGCAGGGATTCTAATGAACTAAAGAAGCTGCTCAGCAAGCAGCTCTGAGTGAGAATCCTTGGGGAGCTGATCCAACTCACACAGTTGTGTGCTGCACTGTCTGCATGTGTTTAGAAACAGGTTTGAATGACTACAGCAAAATTCAGTAGAGCTTCTGTTTCAGTACATGAGCATGTGAATATATGAGTGTACAGGTATTTACATAGGGGTGTGCTTTTGGTGGGAGACTTATATCAATACCAGGTATCCCTTGGTATCAACTGTGGGTGAGAAAAGATAAAGATAATGTCAATATACACAATTGTCTGTGTGAGAAAAGACAAAAATGCTGCCAATATACATTAGATTGAATTTGATTTCAAATGGTAAATTAGATGAAGTTCTCTGGCTGGTTTGGAAGAGCAAATTATTCTTGTTCAGCTGTAGATTTCAGCACAGCACTTTGTCCTTGGTGTCCTAGGATACCTTGCCATGATTATTTTATTTTAAAGATCTTTAAGAACAATGGTGAGCCAGGTGTGTGGCTGCAAGCCTCACCCCTGAGAAGGAGGCAGTAAGTTTTAGGTGGGTCCCTTTTCTTCCCAGATCCCCTTTGTTCCTCAGAGCAAGCCCCAGTTTCCCCCAGCAGCATGTTGCTCCCTCCTTGTCCAAGTGGAGAGCAGAGCTGAGTGATGTTCCTCAGGGACTGGGACTGGCACCAAGTGCTGCTTCACATCTTTGCTGGTGATGTGGACAGTGGGACTGAGGCAATAATGCTCACCAGTAATGCTGTGTAATTCTGTGTGGTGGTGTTGACACACTGGAGGGAAGGGATCCATCCAGAGGGACCTTGGTAGGCTGGAGAGCTGGGCCCAAGCCAGCCTCACAAAGCTCACTGAGGCCAAGTGCAAGGTGCTGCTCCTGGGTCTGGGCAATCCTAAGCACAAGTACAGGCTGGGTGGAGGATGGATTGAGAACAGTCCTGAGGAGAAAGATTTGGGGGTGATGGCTGACAAAAAGCTCCAGATGAGCCAACAATGTGTGAACGCAGCCCAGAAAGCCCCAGATGTGTTCTGGGCTGCAGCAAAACAAGCATGGCCAGCAGGCTGGGGGAGGTGATTCTCCCCCTCTGCTCTCATCACACCCCACCTGGAGCCCTGCATCCAGCTCTGCTGCCCCCAGCACAAGAAGGGTGTGGATCTGTTGGAGCAGGTCCTGGGGAGGCCACAAAGATGCTCAGGGGGCTGGAACAGCTCTGCTGTGAGGACAGGCTGAGAGACTGGGGTTGTTCAGCCTGGAGAGGAGAAGGCTCCAGGGAGACCTTATTAGAGCCATCCAGTATCTGAAGGGGGCCTACAAAAAAAGCTAGGGAGGGACATTTTGCAAGGGCTTGTAGTGACAGGATGAGGGGTGATGGCTTCAAACTGGGAGAGGGGAGATTAGGAAGAGATGTTCAGAAGTTCTTCCCTGTGAGAGTGCTGAGACACTGGAGTGGTTGCCCAGGGGAGCTGTGGATGCTCCACCCCTGGATGTGTTCAGCACCAGGTTGGAGGGGCTCTGAGCAACCTGTGGAAGGAGATAACCTTTAAAGGTCCCAAACCATTCTATGAATTTCTCTCTTGTTGTACTATCATTTTATGAATACTTTTTGTCACTACATAGCTAAAAAGATGACTTGGCTGCTTTGCTGTTGGTGTGCTGAGCCCAGAGTGGCTGCAAAGAGGGATGTCCTAGCTTTCAGAAGGCTCAGGACTGGTGTTGGTCTGAAAGGCAGGCTGTGAGCCTGGGGTTGCAGTTCCCACCCAAGCAAGCTGGACCAAAGAGTGCAACAAACCCTGTGTCCTTAGGCAAGGCTCACTGAAGTCAATGTGCATTAAGGCTGAATAAAGGAATTCATTGATTTCATCTCATGTGTCAAGATTTATTCACATGAACTGCAGAATTGTTCTTCAAAACCAATGGTATTTCAGTGCTGTAAAGCAGATGCCCAGGCTGTAGTTAGCTCTCTGGTTGCTGCTCTGCTTATGATTACTGCTGGGTTCCTGTTGGTAATTTATGTGTAACATTTGAGCCAATAACTGGGGGTGTTTTACATCAGGTAGATAGAAAAATATTCTTAGTGGCAAACACATTTTGTATTTTCCTATCACTTCAGAGCAGATGAGTGTGGAATGCATTCAGCAAGATAAGTCGTGTGTTTCACAGCCTGATGTAAGGATAATTAAGCAAAAAAATATTCACACAAAGCATTGTATCACTGACACTAACAAATCAACAGGTTCTGAGGAGCAGAAGGGAGGAGTAGAGCCCAACTTCCAGTCCCATGGAGTTAAGTGATGGAAAACTTGGATTGCAGCAGAACTTAATTGCCTGTTTAACTTGGTTGCTGTGAAGTAGTCCCAAAGGATTCACTGCTGGGGGGAAGTGAGGGCAGAAATTCACTGCTCCAGCCCTTTTAGTAACATCTTTATTTTCATACCTTTTTACAGTGTAGATTTACAACTGGCAGTGTTCAGGGAAACCTTTAGGAGCAGAAGCCAAGCCAGTACAGGAGAGACCTTTCCAAGTTATGCTCTTCAGCTCCAAACTCATTTTCATTACTGTCCTCTATTTTTCCAGCAATTCCAGCTCAGCTGAGGGTGAGATGAAGGAGTGTGGGGACCAAAGGACATGCACAGAAACAGTATTGCTGAGCCAGGGCACTCAAACATTGTGAGTCAGCCTGTTCCTAGCTAATCATGGGACTGAATAAAAAAATCATGAGCTGTTCTCAGAGTAGATCTGGGCTTCCTTTTGCTCACTTTGGGATTCTGCTTTTGTTGTGTGCCTGATTATGCTTGCAAGTTTTCTCCCCCAAAAATAAAAGGGCTGGAATGGGATTTCAATTCAGAACTAAATGCTAGTCTTTTCACAAAAAAACTTTTCTGCAGACACATAAACAGAGTAGAAGAGGCATTGCAGAACTCAGTAGCATGGATTGCTTGGCATCCTTACACAACTCTCCTAATATTTAGCTGGAATGAGGACAGGGAGGCTGATATTTAGCCCAGAAAAAGACAGGCAAAGCATACAGATTGGGAATTTAGCTTGGAAAACAGATAGGGTGGATGAGGACTCTGGTGGTCATTTTTGCAGAGATGGGATGAATTGCCTCTCTGAGATTTGCATCAACTTTCAGGCTGTAATTCCATCTGTTTGTTCCTATCTTCATAGCTTGGCTTTGGTGGGGGCCAGTGTCTTCCCCATAGTACCTGAGACCTGCAGGGGCACTGGAAGGGTTTCTAGGTTCAGCTGGGAAAGGAGAAGAAGAAAGGTGTGTACACCATGTGTATCTGCCCCCTCCTTTATTCTGAGAGCCCTGGTAACTTCTGGAAAATGCTCAAAAGCCTTTTGTTTTACTGGCTTTTGCAGGAGAGCTTGAGTGAGGTGAGAGCATTTTAATATCCTACCAGAACTCTGGTGGTCAGGAGAGAGAGATTCCTTCACTTGAGGGTTTAATCTGGTTTTTTTTTCTGGTGCTCTGTTGTGTTTTGCAGCCTTTGCACATCTTTTATTGCACACAGATAATTATTTAAGGAACCTCTGTATGTTTATTTAAAGAAAAAAAATGCAAAATGTACATGTTAATATTCTTTGAAGCTCTTTCCCATGATCACCTGTTAAGCAAAACACAATGACTGCTAATTGCAGTGAACACAGGGACTTTGTAATAACTATTTTATTTATTGCATTTCCCTTTTTTTGAACCTCAACATGTACAGTTCCTAGCACAGTTGTCATACTGGGGAGCCTATGTGTGTGCTCCTGCAATACTGGGAGATAACTGGTACCTCCTGCTCCAGAGAGTAAGTGGATGGATTGCATGTACAACATCCTGCTGCTCAACAGTTCTCATCTGGCTTTCTCAGGCCCCTTGTTTTGCAGATGATACTCCCATAGTCTCAATGTTCAGTGTTACTTTCAAGTGATATTGCAAGGGATGATATTGATCTGAATATATTCCCATAGTGATCCTTGGAGCAAAATTTGTTGAATGAGTGTAATTTACAAATTCGCCCCAACGTACAAAAGAAAATAATTTTATTTATTTTTTTTAAATCAGAGTGATAAAAGAGTTCTGGTGACTGGCTCAGCCTTGCAAACCAGAGTGAAGTTGGGAGTGTAGGACAGCAGCAGCTCACCAAAATAGAAAAAGGGGGTGGGGAGGAAGAAAAAAAATATATTTGATATCTATGAGGTTTCTGTAATTAAAACCAGATTAAATATTTGTGCTTTGGAAATGATACAAATGCATAGAGTTTTAAAAAGCCATTGCTGGTACTCCACTATGGGAGTTCAATGTATTTTCTGCAAAAGAGCAAAACGTGGCATTGGGCAGCACAGTCCATGAGGATGGAGCCAAGGTGACAGGTGTCAGTGCTTTTCTACTCTGACCAAAAGAGCATGGCAGAGATCAGAAAGTGTGTGGACTCTGACAGAGCTGGGCCTGGTTTCTAGGGTATCAGGACAAACAAAATTTCCCCCCCTGCAAGATCACTTGTTTGGTAGACTGAAGGTGTTAGTGGCACAACAGGATGGCTGAAGTGTGAGCTGAGAGCTGCTTATTCTCTCCTATCTTTCCCTACTAGAAAGCTGAAATAAAGGATTTTCCCAATGGATTTAAAGCCATGATGCTTGTTGGAAAGAAGCTGGTAAATCTCCTTGGCAGCTTGGGAAACTCAGGGTGAGACATGGTTTGTGTTACTGTGCTTTTCAGCTGCTCAGGTTCTCCCAGGTGCTGCTGGGAGCTGTCTCCAGAAGGCATTTTGTAGGAACAGTTGGCTCCTTACCTCCTGCCTGGAAAGGAGGTCAGCACATGGCTTGGAGAGTGATGCTGGAAGGCAGGGACTGCTCATTCCCTAGAAAGGAGAGAGATTGACCAGAAGTGAGAACTTGTGAGGAACTTCACTGTCTTGTGTGAAAGGTGATATTCAGAAGAGGATTCTTTTCTTAAAGGACATTAGGATCCCAGTCTCAGTGACTCAGTGGGACTCAAGTGTGAATGCAGACATCCTGAAAGTGGAGTGTCATAAATCCAAGTAAGCAAGTCACCTGGAGGATGGAAGGGTTTTTTTTACAAACCTCTTACACTTTGACACAATTTTGTGCATATGACCCAGTTATTAGGCTTCTAGCCTAGGGGGTTTTATTACAAACAACAAGAAAAAGTGAATTTGGCCACTTTTTGCTTTCAGCTGTGTAATTTGGTATGTCTCCAAGTGACTTGCTTCTCTGGGGAAAACAAAACAAAAGATAAAAACCCCACCATTTCCAACACAAGATGAGAAACACCCAGAATTTGCTGACCACATTTGGCAGTGTTGCTTGAGCCTCAAGGTCATGGGAGGGGTTCTCAGAATTGCTCATCAATATTATACCCCATTTGATTATTACCTTTCATTTCACAGCTTGAGTTCATAGCCCAGTGTTTTCTTTCTTGCACTTTCATTGCATCCTCTTGCCTTTAGATAGGTGTTTCTTAATGTCCACTCTGGCTCTCCCTCACTACAATGTAAATCTAACCCTTCCTGTTCTCTCCCTCTGGATGAGAAGAAATAATTATTCCCTCTTGTGGCCTCAGTAACTCCAAACCTTTAAGTCTTCTCTTGTAGATGAAATAGTCAAATTAGATGCATTAGAAGAAAGAATTTTTGCATGTCTTATTTTCTTGACATGATTGGTCCCCGAGTTCCTGCAGGCAGGAAATACTGTCACCAAAATGTTATTTATTGATCTTTTATTGACACTGTACCGTCCCTTTCTAGGTAATACTATAAAATAGACCAATCTCTCAACTACATTTCTGCAGTAATTTTTGGAAGGAAAAGGGTCTGATTTAGAAATGCTGGTGCACATAAATAAATTACCAAGGACTGTCAAGTGGATTCACATGCATAAAGCTTTTTGTGAGTGGAAGTGTTTGTAAAAGTGTCCTCTTAGACTTTATCCATCCCAATAATGTCATACAGAAAGCAGCAGAACTTTTGGCAGCAGAGAGGCTAGATTTCTGTTTCACTGTAGAACACACACCTTTCCTCCAGGACTTCATCCCTATCCAGGCACTGAACACAACCTCTGCCATGAGGAGACAGGAGGGCTGCAGTTTCTTCTGGAGGACTTGGGAAGTTGTACAACCTCTAAGATCAGCAACACTCTAGAGGTCACTGAAAAATGTGTTTAATCACACAGTATGTCACACTTCATATAGCATGGCTAGTTTTGGTCAGCATTGACCATACATTTCTATGCTTAAGCAGACCCCTCTGCAATGCTGCCAGCTGTCCTACCTGGCCTCCCCTTCCCTCTCCATTTTCCAGCTAAATTCTAAGTGTCCCTTATGCAGATGTGCAGGTGGAAGGGAAGCTCAAGCTCTCGTGTCACTCCAGCTAACAGGATGACTTTTGCCACCAGAATAAGCTAGAAAGAGGCAGATTTAGGTTAGATATTAGGAAAAAGTTCTTTAATCTGAGGGTGATAGATTCCTGGAATGGGCTGCACAGAGAGGTGACTTTTCTAATGCTGAGAAAAAACCTCTTGTGCTACTAATGAAATACACATTGAAACAAATCAGCCAGTATAATGCCAACAAATTAACAGCTAATACATAAAGAAACCACACTTGACTGGTTTAGTGAGTTTTAGTCAGTGGCCTGATGCAGACACTAAACAGATGCTGTAAATGCAGCCTGCTACTGTAAGAAACACTGCTGACTTGAGTAAGGCTCTTCTAAAATAACTTGTGTAGTTACAAGGTTTTTAGACATTTCAACTTAATCTTTATTCCTAATTTTGGCAGGCTGAGAATGTTTTCTCATAGATCTTCACAGGATTTAATAATGTAAGAAGTTGTGCTATGTTTGGTCAGAATACATTTGAGGGGTTTAATGAAAATTGGATTCCTTGTTTGGACTCCCAACATCTCTAAACAGTTTTAATTACAGTATAGTTGATGTAAGTTGGTTTTGGTGTCTATTAGTGTGTCTAATTAGCTTTGAGATTAATTTGTGATTAAAACTGGCATCCAAGCACATCTTAAGCACAGCGGCACTTTAAATACTGACTGATCATTTAGGGTGAGTTGCAACTTAATATTTTAGTGTAGTTTAAATAGATCAGCATTTAGTCGTTGAAGGGATGGGATTATATCTGCACCAGAGTTCTCGTCTCTAGCACTCCATCAGCTTGTTAAAACGTGCCCTAAATTTTGAGGTGCCGTTTTTCTGTCAGCACCTGATCCTAGACCACATGTGTAGTGCAGGGTGACCTGGTGGTGATGACAGCCAAGGAACTGCAGCTTGACTTGGTTGGAGTATCCACTCAAGCCAGACTTTTTGTGCTGGCTTCAAGGCTGGCTGCTGTCGGTACCTGCACTGAGGCTGCGGTTCTTGTTGCCATCCCTTTCCAGCCCGTTTGTTCCAGGGGGTCGTTCGAGCCCGAGCATCCAGCACTCCCTGTACCCTTCTCCTCTGCATGCTGCAATTCGCTGCTTGGCTGCTCCTGCTCTCGCTTAGTTCAAACTTAGAATCACTTCACCCACCAGAGAACTCTCCTAAAAATACTTTTTAATGCGGCTCAGGTTCGACATCCCGCTCTGGGGTGTACCCCCAGCCAGGGGTACAGCAGCTTCGGCAAAGGACGGGGCGGGGAACAACTGGATGCGCGGCTCAAGGAGGAGGAGCGGCCGCCCTGGCTCCAGGCGGGTGATCGCATCGCAGCTGCCCCGGCACTGAGGGCAAGTTTCTCAGGCGTCGGGAGGAGCGGAGCCGGACAAAGCTCCCTCACGGGCCCTGCCAACGGCTGCCTCGGGCGGCGGGGTGAGGGGAGAGCCGGCGACAGAGCGGGAGGGAGTGCGCGGGGAAGAGAACTGGAGCGGCAGAAACTTTCCTCAGCCGCTGCGACCCGTCTGTCGCCAAGCCGCAGAGGACAATCCCTTCCCTCTACCCAGGGCAGCGCTTAGCGGACAGCGGAGGGCGAGTAGGGAAGAAAAGGCGGGTAGTACCCCAGCCCCGGAGCGGACGGAGGTCGTGAGGGGGGTGTGGAGAGGGCGTTTTCCCCGCCTCCCCCTGCGCTTTCCCCGCCTCCCCTCAACTCAGGGGGAGCGAGCGCGGGCGAGTGCGCGCGCGCGCGCCGGCACTTTGTTGTTCTCTCGCGTACGGCGACGGGAGTGGGGGGGGGGTGCGCATGCGCCAGTGCAGGCCCTCACACACACACTCACACAC
>VYZU01074951.1:0-16172 GCA_013401355.1 Ceyx cyanopectus | reverse complement strand
CTCATTAATGTTTATAAATATGTTAAGGGTGAGTGTAGAGAGGATGGAGCCAGACTTTTCTCAATGTCGTCCAATGACAGTACGAGAGGCAATGGGTGCAAGCTAGAGCACAAGAGGTTTAGGGTCAACACAAGAAAGAACTTTTTCTCAGTGAGGGTGCCAGAGCTCTGGAACAGGCTGCCCAGGGGGGTTGTGGAGTCTCCATCTCTGGAGACACTTAACACCTGCCTGGATCTATTCCTGAGAGACTTGGTCTAGACTTGGTCTAGGTGATCCTGCTCAGGCAGGGGGGTTGGACTAGATGATCCTCTAGGTCCCTTCCAGCCCCTAATTTCTGTGATTCTGTGATTCTGAGGTCCTTTCCAACCATATTGATTCTGTGATTCTGTGATTTAGTAGCTGCTGGGGCACGTTACAGGGGGGCTGGATGTGTGCTGGGGTTTCCCCTAGGTGGGGCATGAATGTGTGCAGCCCCACAGGAGCAGGGTACATAGTGTTTTCAAAGATGTAAGAGAAGGACAATGTCAGGTTTTGACAACATATTTAACACCATGCTTCTGTTGGTGCACCAAGCTCATCCTCCTGCATGTTTTTGTGAGCTCTTGGCAGAGCTTAGGACAGCTGTCTTGTGGGCAGAGGGGATCTTACATGATCATGTCTTCAGTACCCTCTTCCTCAGTCCCGTGGCACCTTCACCCTGTTGCAGTGTGCTCTTCTTGTTCAGCTGTGGTGCAGTGGACTGAATAAACCTTTTGCAAGATCAACAGTCAGCCCTGCCCTCCTGTGCCGAGTCCTGGCACCTCCAGGAGCAGATCCAGGTGCTGTCTCGGACAAGATCCTTCATTCCCACAGGTAGAGAGGCAGTTACCCTGATAAGCACTGCAGGCATTTGTTTATGCCTCCCCTTCATATCTCTCAGGATTTTCAGTGGTATGCTACCAGCTGTGGTCTCTTGAAGGGTGCCTTAGTAGGCATAAACTTTGTTCTGCCATCACTTTGGGGGCTGCGTCCTGGAAGCAGGATGAGAGTGAGCAAGCACAAAGTGTACTGCCTGGAGGGAGATGAGGGGAAGGCAGCCCTTAGAGAGAGTAGGAAGTCTGATGGAGCTCTGGTTCAAGTGAGCAAAGCATTTTCAGAATGTTGCTTGGCTGGGATTTGCTGCATCAGGGACAGTCTCTGCTCCTCTGCCCTAGGATGCTCCTCTGCATCCCTCTGCCCCCTGCAGAATAAAGGCAGCCCAGGTGGTGATACCTTGTCTCCCAGTGCTCCCTGTGGTCTGCTCTCCTGCTTTTATGTTACCTGGGGAGGCAGATGAACCCCTCCCAAAGTATCCCACATGGTCTCATCCTTCCAGCAAGGACTGATGCTTTTTGGAGATGGCAGCAGGTACTAGTGTGGGGCACCTTCCAGCTTCACTCCAGCCCTTTGAGGACAGTACCAGTGTTGGCAAATGGATCAGAGTATGGCAGTGCTGGTTGTGCTGATGACTTGGTTTGAAATGATATTGCATTTTCAGGATTGCCCTTGTACTTTTGACTGGCTTCACTGTATACTCTCCAGTGACTTGCACTTTCATGCTTAGTGGTGCAAGATGCATTATCATGACTCTTCTATTACCCATTTTAAAGACTAAAAAACCCAATCTATTTTGTAAGCTCCTACATTAATCTGACTAATTTATCTTCCCCACTGTCCTGTGCAGTGTCAGTGCTTGGTTTCCTTTTTTAAGACACAAACTGAACTATGAGTGGTGGTTGGTTGTTGTGGTGTTGGGGGGATTTTGTTGTTGTTTTCTTTTGTTTTGTTTGGATGTGTGTTTGGTTGGGGGNTTTTTTGGTGTTGTTTTTGGTTGGGGGTTTTTTTTTTTTTTTTTTTTTTTTTTTTTGTATGTGTGTGTACATTTTGTTGTTTGGTTGGTGTTGGCTTTGGTTTTTATTTAAGAAATTGTGGAAAAAAAGTTTTCCTGATCAGTGTAGTCTTTTTTTTCTCCTACCTTTTTCACCTGTCTCAGCCAATAATAGTGTTTACATTTGCAACTACATGCTCCTTCAAATGCAGTTATTTGACCATTCTGAAGCCAGCAGGATACATTAGAGCTCTTAGTAGTGTTCTTAGCTAAAATCCCAGATGTTTTCCCCTTTTTTTCCCCAGTATAATTTACCAGAAAGAATTAACTGATATATTTTTTGTGTCGTCTTCCACTTCAGTAGATATATTTTGTCTTTTCTGCATATCTGTCTACTAATAAAAATGTGAAATGAAAATATCCCTGTACTGTTACTTCCCTGTTAATTGAGATTGTTTGTTTTCATGGATTATTTACATTTTTTAATAACAGGTCCAGTAGCAATGTCTATACCTAAATAGCTGTAAGGTTACTGGAAAATAAAACTGCTGGTTAACAGCTGCCTGATGTTTTAGAGAAGTTGGCAAAAGGCCATGGGCTTTGCTGTTATGTATATAGTCTTCCTGTCACCAGAGGAAAAGGTGTTTAATGGGATCATATGATGGCAGAATGGATACAGAACTTGCAGTAAATCTGCTGCTGCTGTGAGGCTGGGGTGGTGCTGGTGGTAGTTTTCCTGAAAGGGCAGGAGTACAGCATTCTTGAAATGGTCAGACAAGGCTGGGGGGAGCTTGCTTACTGGGCATGGGGTTTTGACCTCATACAGAAGGCTGGCAGAGGAATAGAGATAATTGCTGCCAATTAACCCTTCAGGGTGCTTGCTCTGCCTAGCCTCTTCCTGCAAGCTCAACGGTGGAGAAGTTTGGTTTTGCAGTGCCTTGCTGCTACAGTAAGTAGCAATAAGGCTGTTTCATCTGCTGTTAGTTTTGTTTGCAGCATAACAACTCCTGAATCAAATGTGGTTGTGGTCTGAGTGCTTTGGCTTTGCTGCTATACTGGAAGAATGGTGATGGCATTTCAGAGCTGCATTCCCAGAGGAGTCTTCATATTAAGGAATAAGATTGAGAGGAATGGCGCTGTTTGGACTTTCTGATAAGGATGAAGCTTGCTTGTATCTCCTGCTTGGCCCCCACAGTACCAGGCTGCCCAGAGTTGCCAGTAGCTTCTTTATCCAGTGGAAGATGTGGTACCAATGCCAAGAAAAACTCTCTATCTTGCCTGAGTAAACCTGGTTGGCACTTTTGCAGGGTGTCCACCCACCCCCCCACCCTCCCCCTTTCCTTAATGGCAAGTGCATCTGAACAATCTTGGCTCTACCATCACTGTGGAACAGGTGATTGCAGAGGAAATTGCTGTAAGAGTCCTGCTAGAACCAACAGTGTAGGGAAATAAGAAAATATCCTGTTTAGCCTTGCCTGGCAGAGAAAGAGATTGCATGTGGTTGACTGCACCATGCTGCCTGCATCCAGGCCCCCAGGGCAATTGGAAAGGTGCCGGAGTTGTCTTTATTGCCTTGTACTGGGGAAGAGAGTGCTGGAGAGCAACACAGCCCAGTGCCTCCAGGTGTGGAAGCACTGCCCTTACATGCCCATATCCACTGCTCAGGATGGAAGTTGCACAGCTGGAGGCAGCACTGAAGTCCTTGTGAGGAAGTCTCCCTTGCAGATGCTTTGCAACAAACCTAAGGCTCAGGGGGCTGCTGTGCAATGACACCAACTTTGCTCTATTGTCTTTTTCCACCTCAGACTTCTCCTGAAGCCTGACACAGGAGCAAGGACTGACTGACGCCTGTAGGGCAGCAGTGGATTTCCATAAACAAGAAACTATGGGGAAAGATGGCTTTGGTGGAGTTTCTTTTTCAAAAAAAAATAGCTCATGAAAGGCAGCAGTTCTGACCACAACCCTGTGGGCTGAGATGCTGTGCAACCCTTGTATAAGCAGTAAGTCCCCAGCCTGCAGCAACATTTTTGCCCTTCTTGACAGGAGACAGTAGGACAGCAGCTTCCATGGGCAGAAGAATGCCAGTTCATGTGCTGTTCAGAGGTGAGAGGAGGGCTGAGTGATCCACCTGGGTCCTATAGGACCTGAGCACTAGTGAAAGTATGACTCTAAGAAAGAATAGTGGTTCTCATAGTATTTTTATTTTTTTTTCTTTCTTCCTTGTGGTTTTAAAATAGAATGGGAAGTGCAAAAAAGCCCCTCACCTGCTGCATGGACTTCATAAATTTACCTACCTCCTCTGTTCAAAAAGATGAATCTGGGGCAAGAGCTGCCCATCAAGAGCCCTCACCCCTTACCTTCTTCCTGATGGAGGCCATGGATCTAATGGCAAAGCAAGGGAGGACAGTGCTGCAGCTGTGCTTCCTCTTTATCTAGCCCAGCTGCTCCACAATGACTCAGAGCACAATGCAGAGGACACCAAAAGCTAGACATGATGATGATGATGATGATGATGATGATGATGATGATGATGATGATGATGATGATGATGATGATGATGGGAGGAGTTAAGGTTCTGACCAGGATTCCATCCCTGCTGCAGGTGCCTGTGAGCTCTCAGCACCAAGGTGCACTCAGCTTTGTTATGGTATTCAGCATCCCCTTCAGACCCATCTGCTGCTCTTACCCTCCCAGGAGGAGCAGATGAAAAGGGACAGGCTGTAAAAGTAAACCTGCTCTCAGAGCTTTTGAGAATGCACACAAACACCAGTGATACACTTACTTATATCTTTATTAGGTGGAGGAAGGACCAAAAAGAAATTAAACTCCTAAAATATTCACTGCATGGGTATAGGACAAGAAGTACCAAGAGTTACCTCCAGGGTCTTGTTTTTAAAAAAAGTGGGGATGGCCAGGTGAAGTAGCTCTGGCTTTTGCAGGCCGGGTGGCCCAGGGCAAAAAGCAGTACCAGACACAGCTTATACTTTTATTTAAGAAACCACTACTTCATTTTTGCCTCTAATGATGCAAAGGAGGTTCCAGGACCCACTGAGCCATCCAAAGTCTCTTGCTAGAGAAACAAACACCACCTCCCCCCCATCCCCCCCCAGAAAAGCCTTTAAAAATTATTATTTAAAGATTGAAAATTATAAGAGTGACCAAACTGCCCATAAGAGTTCATCTTCTACAGGAGGAGTGAGAGGAGACAAAAGAAAGGGGAAGGCCCACAAAGCATTTTTCTTCCTTCCATCCCCTCTTTAAAGTAATTTGGGGGTCTGGGGTCAGAAATCAAATCAACAGGACACATGTTGATTGATTCTTGGTAGGACAGGGGAGGGTAGGCCTTCTTATTTGCCTGAATTTAGAACTGCATTAAATAAATGGGCTCCAGCTAAAAAAAAAAGGAAAAAAAAAAAAGCACATTTTTTTCTTTGACAGAGTTAAAAAGATTAAAAACAAAAGAAAACCAACAAACTAAAACACGGAAGGATGCCCTGGTTCAGATGGGAAATTAATAATTACTCTTCCTACAAAGAAAATAAAACAGGCTGCAAGATGCAGAAAACCAAATTTAGGCCCTATTACATTTACATAAATATATTACAACAGCAACTCAAAGAGGAAGCAGGTGAGTCACACAGAATGGCTGTCTGTTTGCAATTCTCCCTGTACAGATATTCAGCTGAGCAGTTACTTCTAATAATTACAGGAATGGGCTTAATCTTTTTTTTTTTTTCTCTCTCTTTTTTTTTTCCTTTCCCCAGTTCCAGATTTAGTTTGTCCAGTATGGAGAAGCACCATAGGCAGTTTTGGTAGCCTGAGACTTTTGCTGCATGGTGCTGGGTTGGTTACGTTGGCCAGATCCACCCTAGAAATTGGAAAGGAAGGAGACATGGCCATCAGTTGCCATAGCATCAGCACTCTCAGGAAGAAAAGCCTGTCCCTACATCAACTGGCATCCCTGACACCCACCAATCCCCCTGAATGGATCCATTGCTGCTCTGCAACATCTCTGCATCTCACAATCCAGGACAAACAGCCACAGAGGCACCAAGCAGGAGTGCAGGGATGCACCAGCTTACCACCTCCCACCCAAGACAAGTTCAAACACGAGGAAGGAGAGGAGTAGGACTGGGGACAGCAAATGAGCACTCTCAAGGTGAAGAGAGACTGTGCACCAGCCAAGGATGTCACGCAT
Source organism: Ceyx cyanopectus (assembly GCA_013401355.1). NCBI lineage: Eukaryota > Metazoa > Chordata > Aves > Coraciiformes > Alcedinidae > Ceyx > Ceyx cyanopectus. The sequence continues at coordinate 10,128 of VYZU01074951.1, read as the reverse complement.
TCAGAGAGAAGTCATTTCCTATTTCTGGACTATAGGGCAGAACACTTTTTTCAGGGAACATTTATAGTGAGGAAAGAAAATGTATGGGCTGGTGAAACCAAATCAGAAGAGCTGACATGCAACCTGCAAGAGGATGCTTGATTTTTTTCCCCCAGAGTTGCAGTACAAGTACTCATGTCCTGCTCTCCTGACACAGGCAGCAGACAGCAACACCTACCTTGGTTTCACATCTCATAGCCCATCTCTCCACACCCCACATCAGAATGGACTCTGTAAAAATCACAGTCTGGCTGAAGTTGGCAGGGACCTCTCAAAATATCTTGTCCAACTCCTCTGCTCAAGTAGGGTCACCTAGAGCTGGTTGCCCAGGACCACATCCAGACAGCTCCAAGGATGAAGGCTCCATGACCTCCCTGAGCAACCTGTGCCAATGTTTGATCACTATCCCAGTAAAAAAACTGAGTCCTGATGTTCAGAGGGAGCCTCTTGTGTTTCATTGTGTGGCTATTGCCTCTGGTCCTGTTACTGGGCACCACTGACAAGAGCCTAGCTCCACCTTTTTTGTACCCTCCCTTCAGGCATTTATATACATTGATGAGATCTCCTCTGAGCCTTCTCCAGGCTGAACAGTTCCAGCTCTCTCAACCTTTCCTCATAAGAGAGATGATCCAGTCCTTTAATCTTGGTCTAGGTGATCCTGTGCTGGCAGGGGGGTTGGACTAGATGATCTTCTAGGTCCCTTCCAACTCCTAACATTCTGTGATTCTGTGATTCTATGATCCTTGTGGCCCTTTGTTGGACTCTCCAATACATCCATGTCTCTCATATTAGGGAGCCCAGAACTGGACACAGGCCAGCTATGTTAAGCCTCACCAATGTTAAGCAGAGGGGACAGATTAACTTCCGTGACCTAGCTGGCAACAATCCTCCTAATGCACTCAGAACACCGTTGGCCTTCATTGCAGCAAGGGCACATTGTTGGCTCATGGTCAACTACTTGTCCAGGAAGACACTCAAGGCCAAGCTGCTTTGGCCCCCAGCATATACTAGTGCATTGGGTTGTTCCTTCCCAGGTGCAGGACTTTGCACTTCCCCTTGCTGAGATTCATGAGGATCCCTCCCCAAGCTGGTCAACATCATCAAGTCTGTCATAAGTCTGCAGTCATTGTCAAGGCCCTTTCCCAATGAGCAAAGGAAAAAAACAGAAAGCAGCAAAAACCCCCAGGACCCTGCTGGGATGTTGGTGGGAGCAATCTGCCCTCAGGAACACTGTAGATGTGGAAAGGGCAAACTCACCTGCCCATCTTGCTGAAGATGGTGATGCAGCATCTGGGAATGCGGCTGCTGATGCGCAGGTAAGATATGGAGAAATGGGGCTGGAGCATAACCTGGGGCAGCACCAGGATTCAGGGGCGCAGTCGATCCAAGAGCAGAGGGCAGGCTGAAAGGAGGTGGTGTACCAGCATGGAACCCCTGCTTGTCAAATGTCTGCACAGGAGGAGAGGGGGACAGCACCAGTGACTGGTGTGAGCAGTCCCACAGTGACCAGACAAGAACAAGACTGGCCCGAACACACATTATCTTTCACCAACCTCATGAGCAAGCCAATTCACATCTGCAAGCACTTCAGCAGATGAGTTTCAGCTCCTGTTCTCACCTGTACTTCTGCATTAATACTTCCAACATTTATTTTTATTTCAACAGCTACTGTGCTCCTTTTTTTCCCTGACCTCTTTTTACTCAGTTGGACATGGGATAGCAGCAGATGCTTGAAATCAATCCTTCACACATTGTGAGGGCTCAGGCTGGAATTACTCGACCTACCCAGTGAGGTCCAACAAAAACATAAAGAAGTACTTGCAATAAGAATTTCCTCCCTTTGGCCAAAGCTCAACCCAGCCTTTCATTTCACATGTTTTGGGGGCTATTTTGACTAAAGCCATTAGTGCCATCACACTTCATTTGCACCCAGAACACAGCATGGGAAGTGTAGAGTGCTGTGCCTATTCCAGGAGCTGACATGGCAGAAGCAGTGGGAAAGAAGTCAAGACTCCTCTTCAACAACAGAGCCAGCATAAGAAATGCCGCAGCCTGCTGACCTTGAGACTGACTGGTCTGGGAATGGCCCTAGCCACCAACACTCCACAGGGAGACACCATTGGCCTGACCTCTGGCCACAGGGGACAAGAGTCCAGTGTTGCTCACCTGAGTCTTGTTATAGACTGAGCCACTGATGTCAGGCACACCTGTGTTACTTGAGGTCACAGAAACACCTGGAAAACAAAAGCAAGCTACCAACAATGCAGAAGTAAACCACCACCCAGCGTGAGCTCCTGTGCTCTGGCAGCCTCAGTGCATGCACCTTTATCTGCAGTCACTGCACCACATGCCCTGCTGCTGACCAGCACAGTGGGGTTCTCTATGCTGTCATACCCACAACACCCCACATGGGAACAGAAGAAAGAGCTCAGTTCCTCCATCATGCTGCAAAGGAATGCATTTAGCTCCATGGCAGCATTCAAGAACTTTCCAGTAGTGCACTAAGCAATGAGACTCTACTACACATTTAAACCCAAGCTTGTCCTTTCACATCCTGCAGAAGCATGAGGATTGCAATGTTTCTCTGCCTTGAGAGAAACAATATCACTGATTCAGGCTGACTTCCATCTGGAATGGCTAGTGCCACAACAGGCTCAGAAACACTAATTTAGCAAAAAGGTAACTCTCAAATCAGCCACTTAATTATTCAGTCTTATAAAGACTGGCTCTAATAATTTCACTTGGATTAGAATAAAACCAATGATTCCTTTGGCCAGTGAATCAGAGGACTGTACTCAGAGAGTATGCACTAAGGACATTGCTCTTTTTTTTTGGATTGCTCCTCCACAGAGGAGAATATGATCAGCTCTTGGCTGAAGATAGTCCAATTAGTGTTTCAAATGCACAGCTAATGCTTGGCATTTGCTTAAGCTCAAGGATGAACTACTTAGTGCTAAGCAATTTGATATACATTTATTGGGTCTAACCAGTATGTGCAGAATAAAGCTTTCATATAAGCTGTATAAAATTTTCAGCCTTTACAGTCAGAAAGGAAACATTTTCAGGTATGAAACAATGCAATGAGTTACAGAGTGTATGGACAGCAGCTGAAACAACAGCCCAGAACTGCTCTGATCGGTCCTAACATGGCTATCTCAGATGCCTACCAAGAAACTAAAAATCTAGTCTTCATTTGGAAGAGGACCTTTTCAGCAGCATCCAACTGCATAGGCTTCAAAAATACAGCATTGCTGGCAGGGCCACTATATTCTTCAACAGAGAAAACTTTGGCAGAGGAAACATTTCACCATCTCTCCCATGTGTAATTGTGGACAAAGATGTACATCAGCCATACATATCCTTATGCAAAATTTCAGCCATAAAATTTGAAAGGAACACTTGGACCATTAAAAAAAGCATTTTCTATATGGCAGATAGAAAAACAGCTTGGATCATGACCCTGTTTAGAGCTGTCTGCTATGTTGACTGCACAGCACAGAATTTGCCCTACTAAATCCCACTCAAGAGCAATCTCAAGTCTTGTGTTACCTTTCCCAGGTCCACTGCCAGCAGATTTGTTTTGTGCTTGAGTTGATCCACTGTAGCCTCCTTTGCTGTAATCTCCAGATGCAGTTCCCTGCGTTAAGTCATCATAGCCTGCCAGTGTGTACAAGACCAGGTGTTATAGCATGTAAGCAGTTCTGCAGATATTCATATGAAAAGCACAGTGGTCCATACCTGCTCCATAGCCATGCTGCCCATAGCCACTCACTTGCTGGAAAGGAGTTGATGCAGTGTTCAAGTTGACTCCATGCTGTTTAGCAGATGCTGGAGGTACCTGAACAAAGGAAGGGAGTAAAAGGTACTGTTAACTGGAGAGCAGTACTCAAAACACAAGCTCCTTCTGCCATCTAGTGGAATAGGCACCTCCACCTCACATGGGAAATTTAATCTGGAGTTGGGAGCACTGGGATGGCACAGAGCATGGCACTCATGCTTCCAGCAGTAACTTACTGTAGTTGATTTCTGCAAGCCCCAAGTTTTCTGCTAGAGACTGCCTCTCTGATTGCAGTGCAACCCTGTCTCAGAACAGGCTGCATATTTCTTTCATATACTGACTGTAAACAGAAAATTTTCACCCACAAACCTAAGAAGGAGCAACCACAGGGGTCTCCCTCCAGAATCAAATGAAAAACCAACTCCTGACAGAGGCTGTTTAATGAAACACAGTCCTACAGGGCCCTAAAATAGACTCTTCTTCCTGGAGCATCACCTCTTCCCAAATAAAATTCTTCCCTCATGAGAGTACTAGCTCTTCTCTCTGATTTAATGGGGTCTCCTCAATCCTTGAAAGGATTTCCTAGGTACTCTCAGCTTGCTGACTCAGCTTTGGGTCTCCCTGTGATTTTCCAGAGGTTGCTACAGGCTTTCAGGAACAATGAGTTCATGAGCTGTAGCTGTTTATTTACAGTAACCTGTGCAGGAGTTCATGAGTCCTGGTTTTTTAATTTTCCTGTTTTTTTGGGGAAAAGACTGCAGGTATTTTCTCATGCTTTTTGGAGATCCTTGCAGACTGGGAAAGATGACTGCTGTCATAAGACCCCCACTGGAGTACCATATCCAGTTCTAGGGCTCCCAGTACAAGACAGACATGGACCTGTTACAGCAGGTCCAGAGAATGGCCATGAAAATTATCAGAGGGCTGGAGCACCTCTCCTTTGACAAATGGCTGAGAGAGTTGGGGTTGTTCAGCCTGAAGAAGAGAAGGCTCCAGAGAGACCTTATTGCAGCCTTAAAGTGGGGTTATGAGAAAGACAGATACATTTTTTACCTGGGCCTGTAGTGACAGGACAACAGAGAACAGTTTTAAATTGAAAGAGGGTAGATTTAGATCAGACATAAGGTAGAATTTTTTTACTTTGAGGGTGGTGAGGCACTGGAACAGGTTGCCCAGAGATGTTGTGGATACCACCTCCCTGGAAGTGATCAAGGCCAGGATGGATAGGGCTTTGAGCAACCTGATCTAGTGGAAGGTGTCCCTGGCAATGACAGGAAGGTTGGACTACATGACCTTTAAAGGTCCCTTCCAACCCAAACCATCCTATGATTCCAAGATGTAGAAGGTTTGGGCTGGAGAGAGCAAAACCAGAGAAGCTCAAAGGGAAGGTTACAATTTAGGTTGTCACACTTACAAACATGGTTGGCCCATACTGGAATGCACTAGGTACACCCGGCACACCAGCGTAATAAGGCAACCCTGTGTAGCTGTACCCTGGGGGCAGGGTTGGGTTCAGGAAGGGCTGCTGAGTTGTATGGTGAGTCTGAGTCTGGTTCTGCTGTGTCTGGGCTACTGTGGTAGCAGGAGCAGGGGAGGCAGAATCCCCACGACCAAATTTTGTCACATCACCTGCAAAAGAAAAAACTGATTAGAAAAGCCACTCCAAAAGTGAAAGATTCAAAGTGTTCAAATCTTCTGAATACAAGTTAGACAACCACAAAAGAAAAGCACATCCTAAGCTTGAAAGGCTGAAGTTGGTTCATGGGAAGAATTCAGTCTCTGTTCCTGACAGCCACAGGTATATTGCCTGTTCATGGCACAGAACTCCATGCCATGGCTAATCCATTGATAAAATGGAGATATCAATACTTGCCTATCTCACACATTTTGAGAAGATTCATTACTATCAGATCATTGCAATAAAACATGCTAAAAGATGATGTATGCTAAACAGCCAAAGAGCAAATGGTTGTTTGGTTGAAGTGTGACTCCCAAAGGTGAAAGTTATTAGCTATGCTTCATGGGCTGAAAGCAAATTAAGATTTATAGGCAGCAATGCACATATTTTTGTTAATGTCTGTTTATTTGTCAAGCATGACTAGTTAGATGTCCAGTTCTTCACACCACCAAAGTTTTGGAGACAGTAGCTGAAGGACAGAAAAGCAAGGCTTGCATCACAGGCCACCTTATTGAAGAAGTAGGAAGGGAAATTCAGTTATTAACCCAAAAGCAGCTTCTCAAGAAAAGGAATTATGCAGCAGAAAACTCCCAACCACTTGCATTTTCTGGCAGCCTAGAGCAGCATGTTCACATGTTTTTAGGGAGGTGGCATATATAAATCACATCCCATTCCTGTGGCATAACAGCCTAGGTTGACTGTTTAGCTTGCTGCGAGACAGAAATACAGCTAATTTAGTGTGCTTTGGGAGAAAGGTTGAGATGTTAATGACCATGAGATTCTGATGCTATCTCTGGGGCTAGAGATCAGCTGAGCCAGTAGCCAAATGACTGAAGGATAGAGTCTTGTGAAAATAAGACAGACCTGTTTTGACTAAACCAACAGGAGCAAACAAATCTTGAAGTCCAGACCTTTGTCTAATTAATGAAAAAATTAATATTAAAGTTTATGCCCCTGATTATGGTAATGAGACTAAAGGAGTACATGCTAAACGTACATTACTATGTTACTCAGCTCTCCACCCAAATCATGAAGGCAGAGACGGACAGAATTAGGATATAAAATTCACAAAGGGAATACACTTCTCAGGGGGGAGAATACTGAAAGTCTAGCAGAGATGGTGGACAGGCTGTGCTCCTCTTCCTTGACCCAAGACAGGAATGCCTTCTTGGTAAGAACTGCACCTTCACTATATGGTATATCTCTTATTTCTATTATATATTAGCACTATAACTCAAGCCTGTGCCTCTGACTATGTTGGATGTTACCTGGGAATTCTTTACTTAAGCTCAATTATCCTTTTGCTGTCAGAGCGTTTCTCAACAGCAATTCCGAACCTCTCTGTCACTTTAATAAATAAAACCTATCTGTTTAAAAGTTAAACTGTCTCAGTGCAAGTCCTTAACCACTCTGAAACAGGTAACTACCATTTCAGCAGGAGCCCCATAGCCAGGCTCTGAGATAGACACAAGCATGTCAGTTGCAAACCCCTTAGCTGGGGCTCTGAGACAGGACTCTCAGACATACCTTAGACTTTGCAAAACTGCTCAGAGAAACCCTTGGGCTCCGTCAGGCAAATGTCTCACACCTTAAACTCAACAATTTCCAACTAGTATTCCTTTACTTTGGTTACCAAGAAGTATGTCAACACTTACTAACAGCATTATAGGAATTATAACACCTATGACTATAGTTTTAAGTTGTAATCAGATGGCAGTAGAAAAAAACCCAAAACACTGGCTGAAAATCCTGGATAGCATTAATCCAGATTTATCCAGATAAATTTTAAGAATTATTAAGATATGGAATATTTTTCAAGCACCTGTATGTGTTTAGGGACGTCACTAGATGGCACTGCCGTTTACATTTCTAACAATTTCACACATTTTCAAAAGCTATCCAACTTACTCCCAGTAATTATATATGAATTATTGAAGAAAACCATGAAGAAAAGTAAGTAAATAAAAAATGTCATGTTCAAGAGGGAGATGCCCATTTTTGTTTGATTAGTTTGGACTGATGGGTTTAACTGCTTACAGAAGGGAAAAACGACTACTTTTTCATCAATGTCAGGATGACCAGCACATACCAGTCACCATCATCATCTTTAAAAAGCACTCACCTGAGTATGGGTTGTTAGCAAGGCTCCCATCTCTGCCTGTCAAGGTTGTAGGAGCAGGGAATGTAATTCCATAGTAATCCTTAGAAAGAGACAACATTGTTCATTAATAGTTGAAACCCTAACAGAACTGGGCAGTTTTTATGAGTCCTGTATTATACACATATGACAATTTAAAAATAAGAAATAAAGGAAGCTCAGTCAGAAGTTGACCTTAGTGCTTACAGTGGAGCTGAAGATTTACTTAGATCCTCAACTTTAAAATAAACCTATTTTATAGACATTGTTTAATATCATACACAAATGCTTTATCTCTTAATGATAAGTTAAAGGCAATGTCTAAACACTTTCCTCTCAACCCTCATCTCTGGCTGTCACATTACAGTGAGACTATGACTGGAAGTGTAACAGACACCGGGAGCCAAAGACCTGGGGTCAGGTCAGGAATGTAATCACAACATGTATGTAGTCTAAAGGTTTTACCCTTGTACCATGCCGTTTTCTAAAAGTAAAATCGTCAGCTAGGAAAACAGCATAAACTTAAAAAAATAATAAAAAATGGAGAGCACGAAAGAATTACAACTGATGATAACCCATTTGAGTGCATGAAGAAAGTTATTTTGGTACTATTAATAAATACATTTTTAAAAGGTTAAACTATTTTTATTTTTCTGTCATCCTTTTTCAATTTTTATTTTGTGTATGTTTCACAACATACATATTAGTACAGTAGTAAATGTGGATAATTTATAAAAAAATATATTGGGAGTGCTCACAATTTTTTTATTGTTGGCATGGGTGATCAAAAAAGGTGGAGACCACTTAGATGGGGCATCTATCACAGAAACACAGAATGATAGGGGCTGGAAGTGATGTCTGGAGATCTAGTCCAACCCCCCTGGTCAAAGCAGGTTCACCTAAAGCAGGTTGCACAGGATCACAAACAGATGAGTTTTGAAAGTCTCCAGAGAAGGAGACTCTACAATCTCTCTGAACAGCCTGTTCCAGTGCTCTGTCACCCTCACAGTAGTTTATCCTTATGTTTAAGTAGAATCTCCTGTGTTCCATTTTGTGCCCATTGCCCCCGTCATGTCACTGGGCACAAATGAAGAGAGAGACTGACCACATTCTCTTGACACCCACCCTTTGATAATAAGCTCCCCTCTCAATCTTCTCCAGGTCTCTCAGCCTTTCCTCATAAGAGATGCCCCAGAAATTCACCCCCTATGCTGTACTAGTGCATGGAGTTATTCCTCCCCAGGTGAAGGACCCTACACTTGCCCTTGATGAACTTCATTAAGTTCCCCTCTGTCCAACTCTCCAGCCTGTCCAGGTCAAGAAATATCAGAGCATGAAATAAGAAAAATAGATATTGGTAGGTAGAAAAAACTTGAAAATAAGAACCAAGCAACATTACTCACAAAACTATTCTGGTTTGAGTTAGAAGGTAACTAATTCTGTTCAGTGATTTTACTTTTCAGATAAATCTCTTGTAACAAACTGCACTAACCATGTTCCTAAGCACCACATCTCCATGTCTTTTGAATAAATCCAGGGATGGTGACTCAACAATTTCCCTGGGCAGCCTGTTCCAATGTTTGACAAATCTTTCTGTGAATAAATTTTTCATAATATCCAAACATCCCCTAGCATAACTTGAGGCAATTTCCTCTTGTCCTATCATTTGTTACTGTCCTGGTTTGAGTAAGAACAGAACTAATTCTGTTCAGTGATTTTACTTTTCAGATCAGTCTCCTCTCACTGCACTGTCTGAAGTTAGCAGACTGTTCTCCCAGGCAGTGTCTGCTTCTACCAGTGATTAACACCCCATGTAAATAGTTCCTACCAAGGATTGGTGTGCAGACCAAGACTACTGCTGGATCTTGTGTACCACACCGGGAGGTGCAGAAAGTAAAAGGCCGCACCTGCAGGGAGGAGCAGATAGGACAGGTGACTCCAAACTGACCAATAAGGGATTCCAGCCCATATATATCATATTCAGTATGTGAGCTGAGGGATCTGGAGGGTCTTACGGGGCATTATTGGTGTTCATTCGTTGTTCTCTTCCTCTCCTGGGGGACTCTCCCGCTCAGAACACCAAGGAGGACTCTATTCATACTGCCTTTGATCCTGATCTGTGTGTTCCTGAATGCAGTAACAGAACTCAACTCCCATCTGCTGCAGGGCCCAGTCTGGGACTCTCCCTGTGCCAACTCAACAGTAACAGTGACAGAGACGTAATTAACATCAGGGGCATTGGAGTCAATCCTGGTTTTGTACATATTTGTATATATTCCTTTTCTATTATTATTGTTTTTATTTTCATTAAATAGAGGGCCCAATTTGTAGACCCGACCCAGCATGCAGGGAATTCTGCTGCCTCCCTGGGGCTCACATTAAGAACATTAAGAAACTGCCTGATCTGTTGCACCCCTCTGATTATTATCCTTTAGTAGTTCTTCAGGTGGGTTATGATGAGTGGGTTAGGATGACTAGTCCTTGTAGGTGACTTCA
>VYZU01074950.1:0-10020 GCA_013401355.1 Ceyx cyanopectus | reverse complement strand
CTTCTTTTTTAAGGGAGTTGTTGACCATATAAGAGTTTTCAGCAATATAGCTGCGCAAATAAAAGTTAACCAGGCCCCTGAGAGGCCTGGTTAATTAGAAGTTTTGCTATGTGACATAAGTGAATGAATTGTAAGACAGCATATGTAGATTTCTATCCAGAAAGGGCAATTTTACTTTCTATTAATTATGGATTAGACTACAAAATAAAGTTATCTGCTATAGTGGATCATAAGAAGTCCAGCTTCCAGAGTTGTTCTGGTACTGGACATTTTGTTAAGAGACCTGCAATGTTAGAATATTAAAAGAACAATCAATCATTTTAACAATGTTAATACAGAAGTGAAGTGAATCAATAACAGAAGAGGTATTCAGGTATGGTTTAGGAAAATGAAGGTGTGAAGTGAATGAACTGGGGAGTATAAAGGCATATTTAGAAGACAACTTTCTTTGGTCTGATTTCTGAAGATGGCATCTTTAGTTCCTGTTATGCATCTCATCCTGCCAAGCTGAAGGATTTGTGACACCAGACTGTGAAGATGTTTTGCTTGTTTGTATGTTTCTGTTGGTTTGGAAAAAGCTAGCTCAGGTCTTGCTAGACTTCTGTTATGCACATCTACAAAAAGGGATGAATAATAATTTCCTAATAATGTTTTCCTAATAATGTCTTCAGAGGCAGGAAATGAGTAAAGGAGCAGGTAGCCCTATCTTTATGAGACAGCTAGCAGGTTGTATCTTGATTTGTAGAAGGACTGTTCCCTCAGGATTGCTGTCATGGCAGTAAAATGTGCACTGGGCTGTAATTCAGTCGATTAAAAACATATAAATAATGTTTAAATGCTACTTAAGGCTGTGCAGACTGTCTGCTCTGTACCTATATTGAGTAGCCCAGTAGACACTGAATACCCATATAACCAGTATTCAGCCTGTGATAAAACCATGGGGCAAAATAATCTTTAAATTCCAACTAGTTTTCTGGGCAGAATGCTGGCTGCTGTGTTTCAAAACAGTCTTCCATTTCTGTAGCAGCAGAGAGCACATCTACACAGTGTCCAAAAAGTCTTCTGATTCTGACTAAATGCTGTTACCTGAGCTCACTTGTAGGCCTAGAGTCTCTCACAAATGCCTCAGCTTCTGAGAACAGATCATCACACTGCAGCTAAGGCTCTCCAAGGACAGCCACAGTCCAAAACAATAGGATATTTAAGCCCAGGACAGAGGGGAGGCTCTTTCTGGACTCCTCCCCTTTTTTTGTTTTTTTTAAAAAATTCTTTAGAAGAACTCAGAAAAGAATTGTCATTTTTATGTTTTAATTTATATTGTCAGAAGACTCTAGCAGACTGAATGATTGCAGCGAAAGCAAGCCACATCTGCAAAATTTTGATTAATTCATTCAGCCTTTGTTGTACCCCTACCACAACTGAATGAATTAAGGGATAGCTCTTAAAATAAGTGATAGATAATAAACAAGGGGAATCAATTACAGTGGTGAGGGATGCTAGCTTAAAGCAAGAGATGAAGGATCACCCTAATTTCTCTTGTTCCTCAGCCAGAAGTGATGAGACTTTATGCTTGTCATTCACTGTGGATTGTTATAGTTAGCCTTGGAAGCCTGGCCACTTCAGTTTGGATGCTGCTTTCACGCTCATGGCTCACATGTTATGAATGAAAAGAAACAGTTCTAATGAGAACTCTGGACATTGGTTTTGGTCCCTCTCAATTCTTACCTAACACCAGAAAGGAAGTGATACATTTCTGAGAGCAATGCTATGATTTTATTCATGTGGCAGTAATGTGTGAATTGGTATATCATGTCCCAGTGAATATACCAGGTATCTAAGCAGTCAAGCATTTAGTAATTACGGTTCTGATTTGAAATGTACTTTTATTTCATGAATGTGTTTTATGTCCTGTTGAAGTCAATGGGTTACAAACACTTTTAAAATGGTAAGTGGTAATGCCTACCTGATTCTGGATGTGGGATCACAGCATATGAACTGAACCAGATGGGAAATTTTCTTTCCTTTGATCTGTGTATTTGACTATCCAAGTTGAACACCATGTAGCCAGATTTTCAAAGATTTTAAAATTGAGCAACTTCAAGTCAAAGTGAAACCTTGTATCCTAAGGGGTGCTTAATTTGACACAGAGTATGGTACACATTTGCAGTGAGGCTTAGAAAGAATTGATGGCATGTTTGTCATAAAATCCAGGATACAGAGGTAAAAGGAACTTTGTAATAATATCAACCTTTTATTGGTGAATTCTCTGAATAGAAATTAAAGCCTCTTCTATCTGCAAACATGGAAGTATTTAAAAAGGAGAATAGAACATAGTGAGTGGCAGATCTGTTTAACAAAGAAAATTTTAAGAAAATACATGGCTAAGATATGCAATAGACTTAAGTACTTGAGACTTATCTGCTATTTTTAAAGGATTTTTTTAACAATAAAAAAAATTTCTAAATTATATTTTTTAAGTATTTATAAAAAAAATAAAATGTTTAGTAAAATGCAGGAAGATACAACTAAGTGTAACTAAGTGAAGCTATGAAGAGAAAAAAGTAACCCTGGCAGCAGAACAAGTACAACAGTGATAAAATTCACTAAATTGATAGGGAGTTTCCCAAGTATCATAGTAAAAGTCCCATTACTGATTGTGCACAAGAGTAATCAGTGAGTAATGTGTCCCTGGCAAAGGCTATTTTAACTAGTGCAATGTTGTTTTGAATAATATTTTGAATTTCTTTGAAGAAAATATTAGCTAAAAAATCTTTGATTTGTCTATCTCTGCAGAAAAATGAAGATGATGTTAAGAAATGAACAAGGTAAGTACTGCATGTATGGTTTTGAAACGAATCTATAGTGCTAAATTCGGGGCACTCTGAGTAAACAGATATTTACTAACAATCCAAATCTTCCAGTGCATTGTTCCAGAAAACTGATTGAGAGTTTTGGCTTCTAACAAGTCACAGCCATTAAACTACAGTGGAGGATCAGATATAACATTGAAAATGTAGGTCCTAAAATATTGGCATTAATTGGGAATTCATGAATTCTTTCATCAGTAAATAAGTCGAATACCTAAAGGACAGCTATCAGCCTGATATGTGGGCAATCTTCTGTTCCTCTTGGAATTAGACAGCTCTGGGAATCAAAGATCAGGATGAAACTAGGGCACATTCAATTTCTATTCAAGACACTGAATATACTCCGAACTGTACTTATTTTGTTTTATGTGTTTGCTTTGCTGGGAAACATGTTACTAGCCAAAGCCCTCAATCTCTCTGGCACAAATTACAAGTTTTATATAACTGGCAACTAACTCTGCATGTACTGAACAAAAGCCTACCTCTGCCTCCAAGACTACACTGAACATGGCTGTAATGTAACTCCTGGCACATGCAGCTCTGCATGGGCTGTTTTCTCTCTTCTGATTCTGATGAGTAGAGAACACAGAGGCAGTGCACAGTCAGAAAACAATGGTGTAAAAGTTCTCACAGGTCCCCGAAGGACCTGGTAAAGTACTTTATAGCATCAATTGTATTATATATCATCATAGGAAACACTTAACTAATCTTGGGAAGCCTATTTAAAAAAGCCACAAGGTCCAAATAACATGTATTTTTCAAATATATCAATATCACAAGTATATCAATATTATTCTGGTGACAACATCAAAATTTACTGACAGCTAAATGGAACCAGAAGAGATTTTTTTTTCTGTTGTTGGGGAAATGCTTAGCAACTGAAAAGATATTTCCTGGCCAGAACCTAATTAATCTTCTAAAGTGAATTAAAAAAATCCACTTAAAAGCTAAAAATATAATGTAAAATAAAACTTGTGCTCAAAAGAAAAACACTTTTTTCAATAATCTTTCAAGTTCCAACAAGGTCTAACCAAACTCTTGGGACAGAATTGAGAAAGTAAATGGCTTATTTTACCAACAGGAATGAAATGGTTAAAAATTAGTTCATGAGGAATATAATAATTATGTGTACAGTTATATACAGTGTACAACTAACAAATTATTAATAATATAATCTATCTAGAATCTTCTAAAAAAGTTTATCCTAGCACTATATGCACTTGTAGCAATTCTATTAAAGCAAAAGTAGTTTTGTAGCAAGGATTGCACCATTAAATAGCATGTGAGCTTCCACCTTCAGCTAGCAGCAGAAATGCCAGCTCGATCAGTAGCAGGTGCCTGTCTATGATATATGTGATGCCATCACAGAATCTGGCAAGCACTACTTAGGAAACTGCATAATGGATTAATAGACTTTAGCCTAGGTCTTCAGATACCATAAACTGATCTTCCCTGCATAGAGCATGGAGGTTGAGACCTGACAGAGATTGACAACTGCCAGAGCTGTCAGCAGGGAGATGCCTGCAGTCAGCACATCCATCATGCAGCTGACCAGAGCACACACATGGGAGACCCTGGGACTGACTCAGCAATCCCCCAGGGGTGCAGAGGGGTGCCCCGATTCCCCTCCTCTTTAGCCTTTAATGACAACTTGTGCCCTGTCTAGAGGGTAATTTGGGTTCCCTCAGGAGTTACTGGAGAAAGGCTGGTGTGTCTGAGGTGAAGTCCACTCAAGTTCATTTTAGTGGACATTCTGTAGTCCCAGGATTATTGCATGAAAACGTACCTCCTTTTTTGGATGCCAAAGGCTGACAGAAAATATGTATCTTTTTATTCACAGTAACAGCCAGTGTGACCTGGACATCTTTCACTGTCAGTAAGAATGAACCTCACAGCCCACTTACTAACACATTCCCCCAGTACAGTCTCAGTGAAAGTCTCTAATTAAGCTGTATTGTCACTGAAATGCAATGTTGCAGGCTTTGAAACCAATGGTTTTAATTTTGTTGCAGTACCTAGATGCTTATATTTTGTTATCTCTTACAGGCTTTATTTTGATTATTTGTTATTTAATTCCACATCTAATGGAAGTATCTCTTTTTTGCTTTCTGGCATTCAAGCTTTTCTCCACTACTCTCTGAAGTCTAAGGAAAGACTGCCTGGACCTTTGCAGACAAGTGTGCTATTTTCAAACATGAACTATAAGCTTTGAAGCAACTTGTCCATCTTTCCCATTATCTCTGTTCCTGAGCACAGTAAATGTGACAACCCACAGCAATATGTAAAAACTGAAGTAATGCAAGAGGTATAATTTTCTCTGTTGTGCACATAATGTTCATTGTAGTGCAGGATGTTCATGATGGCCAACCCAAACTATACCAAAAATGCAAGGCAACTCCTAAGCATTATGAAATACTTAAAAGAATATACTTATATCTGTATATCCACATATACCTACATTTCAAATTATATTAAAACATAAATTTATACACATACATAAGTTGAATATAAATGTAATTGTTGTTAATAATGTTTGGTTTGTAACTATACATATATATGTATATGTGTATATGAGATACCTGATACTGTGTATGTGTCCCTGATAATGTATTGTGGATGTGAAATCCCTGATACTTGTCTTTCAGTTTTTCAATCTTTGGGCCACAGTTACTTCCATGACAGTAAGACTTGCAGACCTAAAGATATACTGAAGTGAATGATCAATAAATGGTTCAACATTTGTCAGTGCTCTACTGTACAATAGAAGTAGTATTTCTACTATATATAAGAAGCAACTAGATGTCTATAAATCCTCAAGCTTCAGAGAGTTGAAGGTGGAGTTTTTTCCCTATTAGACAGAAAAAGTTATAAGTCAAAATGCAAAAATAAAAAATAAATCTACTTTGTTGCTGTTATTTGTCCAGCTCTGTCTGATACTATATTAGTACAAAAAAACACTCCTTTCCCGGAGAGAAAATCCATTAATATTTGTGCAATGCTTAGATACAGTGATGAGAAGGATCCTGTTAGTACTAGACAGATGTATCTGCAACATCTGGCAGTAGGTTTCACAGCCCAGTTAGAGGTCTGGCCTTGATGACTCTGTTTAATTATCTCTTGGCTAAGGAATGAATGTCTTTCCCTCTTATCTCTCATAATCCTACCGAGATCCCGTCTGGGAAAATTATTGGGTAAGTGAAAACTTAGCCCAGGGAGTTGATGAGATGAGGTAAATCTCAAGCTGCCATGTTCATGAATACTCAAAGTTTTAGCACATTTTTACAAGCTTTGGCAGAAGGACATCATTAATGTTTCAGAAGTTCTCCTGATCTCTCTTTATTGCTCTTTGGCCAGTGTCCCTGTAGTTTTCCAGTGTAGCATTTTTTATTGCTGAAAGAAAGATGATACCTCTTTCTGGTAGGACAGTCTTTTTTTTTTTTTTTTTTTTTTTTTTTTTAAATTAGTTGCAAAATAAAGTGGAATATAAGTATGTAGGTAGCCTTAAACTTGGACATCAAAGTAGTACAACAATCATTCCTAGCAGTTGTTCAGCTCTCTCGAGCATTAACTTTATCATATTCCTAAATGTTCTGCTTTACTAATAGAGCATTTGTTACTATTAACTGCAGGTAGAATATTATACCTTAGCTACATCTATCAAAGAGTAACATTTAGGTTCTGACACATGAGAGTCCTGAAGAAAGTTAATTACCATGACTCATTTCTTCCTAATTTCTACTGGTTTGGTAATTCTGTCTGCAATGTTATTTTTTTGAATTGAGCAAATATCTCTCCAGAAACTCTCAGCTAATCAAACTAGTGCATTTGATTCCACTGAGAAGCATCCAAACTACAGAAAGGTATTCCACAAAATACCATTGTATTATATATAACATAGTTTTAAACCAAAAGGGAAGTCAATTTTGGCACTTAAGGGCCATACTTTATCTAAGCAATGTTTTATGTAAAGTGTCTTCTAGCAAGGGCATGTTTTTCCTCAGTTATCCTCCCTGATTTCTTGAAGTTTCCTTTGAGCACCTGATATTTCTTTCTAGCCATACAGAAATGTGAGAGTATTTTTTTTTTTAAATGTTAACATTGAAATTAACCATTCTTTTTGGCAAATGGCAAACTTGTATTTTCATGGAAGATGATCTGATCCAACATGGCTCACCTGACCTTTGTTCCAAGGATACTGGCTTGATTTTTTTTAATACAATATCAACAATGCAAAAATAATAATACTTGCTTAAATGCATTGTTTGTGTGCAGCATTCAAGCACAGAAAATGGATAAGTTAGAGAAAGTCCTTTTGTAAAACGGATTGTCTTTTAAAGAAGTAGATGAAAATGGCATAACTGCATGTGTTTAAAAGCCACATAGATACGATGCTTGGGGATATGGCTTAGTGGTGGACTTGGTGGAGTAGGATTAGGTTGGACTCAATGATCTCAATGGTCTTTCCAACCTTAATGATTCTATGAAGATTCTATGAAAAGACAATTTGGCTTGTACATTTGGCTAAATGAATCAAGATGGAACCATTGCTGATCAGAGCACCATTTATTCCTGAAACTCACTGNTCCAGTATGACTCAAAACTAAGTCGTTTTACATCTTTTTACACCTGCCAGCACTTAAATTTTATTTTTTTTTAATGTGCAATGTCATCAGAAGATGGTGAATGTATAATTCTGGAGCTAAAAATAGGGTTGTATTTAGTCAGAAAATACATCATTTTAACTTCATATGGGCTTCTGTCTACAGTTTCATGCTGTACATATTGCACTTGAAGAACTGTCTGTGTCAAAGGGCCTCTCCTAGTGCAGAGCACAAGCAGCCAGAACACTAGAAAAAATAAAGCCCTTAAAGCTTAATGCCTACAGAATGAAAAACTTCTTAATGATCTGCTAGATCAGTGACTAAAGAAATGATATAATGGCTCTTTTGCTATATGGATTCAGGAGATCATATACCGTAGTAAATCAAATCAAGAAATATTTAAATGCTGTTTAGTTCATAGATCAGTGATCTGGTAAACTGTAATGGAGCTTTCTGAGCCATTATGATCTGATGGAAAAAATGCAAGTTAAGTTCTGTTCATCTATTAGGAAGCAAGAACCACAGTGAAGCTGCAATGGTCTACTTGTGTCAAAGCCTGTGTGGAGCATTTTTAATTAACTATTCATCTGCTCATTAGTCAGGATTAATGCAGAAGGATCTATTAAGATCTAGTGTCTCAAAAAGTATGTCATGCCAGGAGTTTGTAAAACCTGAAGATATATTACCCAGTCACAGTACCACATCATAGACTGACAGAAAAATTGCATGCTTAAAGAATAAAGCTGACTCTGAATAATGCTTGTGCAAGCAAATATCTTAAATCTTTTTTAAACTACTATTTTTCCCAGTTCTGTAATTAATCAGAAAAGCATAATCTAAGATTTTTTTCCCCAAGTCTTCCAACACAATCATGTTTATCAGTTTCTGTAACATCATTTAAGAAATCCCAG
This sequence comes from Ceyx cyanopectus, assembly GCA_013401355.1. Lineage (NCBI taxonomy): Eukaryota > Metazoa > Chordata > Aves > Coraciiformes > Alcedinidae > Ceyx > Ceyx cyanopectus. The sequence continues at coordinate 1,641 of VYZU01074950.1, read as the reverse complement.
TTATGCTATCCTGAAACAATACTTTATCATATTTTGTCCTCATAACCCTGAAGAATTCTAAAGTCAAATTATTCAGGGAGCTGAGCTTCTTCATACAAAGACTTCAGCCTTAAAAAGGGAAGGGCAAAGGGGAGACCTTATTGCTGTCTTCAGCAACCTGCATGGGTGGTACAGGCAAGATGGAGACCAACTTTTCCTGTAGGTGCCACAAGAGGCAACAGACAGAAATTTTGATAAGGTAAATTGAAATGAAATATAATTTTGATAAGGTAAATTAAAATTAAATATAAAGAATTATTTTTTTTTTTTAGTGAAGGTCATAAAATGCTGGAGCAATGTGTCCAGAGAGGTTGAGGTCTCTCCACCGTGTTGGGGGTTTTTGTCCTCCTGAGGCCCATTTCAACCTCTCTTCTGTGATTCCATGACTCCATAGTTAGAAATCCAGAGAATCCCTGCCTTGAAATTTTCAAATTTCATATTGATGTAACAAATGTCTAAACCTTAAACGTCTGCAGTATAAATATTTGATAGTATTTGAAAGAGGACATTTCTAACAATCTAAAAGCTCTGTGCTGAGCCACTGAGATCTAATTTCTTAAGTGTTTCTTTTTTTCTTTAGCTACTGCTTACACATATATAACTACTTTTATCTGTATATCTCCTCCAGAAGCTTTGAAACTACACTACTTTATTTTATGGTCTCAGATATTCCATAAAATGTAACACCTAACAATTTTCTTAAGTGGAGGCCTATGCATGTTTTCTATCTGATGATCTTTCAAGAAAAAGGTGTGACATGGAAAAAAACCTATTAGAGTGCTCTCTACAATGATCTGGGATGTACCTGTAACACAGGCTGCCTGAGAAGAAGATGAATATGTTATCCCATTATTTCCTGTATTTATATTTTGGGACAAACTTTGAGAAGATTTGCCTGTTAAGTTGACAAGTTCTGGATATATGTCAGTGTGGCAAAAAGCCATGGCTGAGATTTTATCACTTTTGATAAAGGCAAAAAATTGTGTTAATTTATTACAGTAGGGGGACCATAGAGAAAAAAACCCAACCATATTCAAAATGAATTTGGATGAATTTTGCTGCTTATAGTGTGTTTTCAGTCAATTCATGATCACCTACATCTGAAGAACTTGATCCAAAACTTCATCTTTTGATGACCTCATCAGATTTTGGATCAAGTCATCCTTAATAGAGCAATAATCAGGAGACAGTTAAGCATTTGAATGCACTCTTTTTGAATAAAATAAAAATGTACAAACAGGATATGAAGGTATCAAGAAGAAACAGTTCTCTCATTTCAGTATGTCACCTGTTCAGATTTACCAACTGTTACTGATATAGCTGAAAACTTTGAATACACTGCTCAATATTCTGCTGAATCATGCAGAAGAATACTATTGCAATAAAGGTATATCATTACATATTTACAAATGTTCTGGCTATATTTGGAAACTATATGTAGGTAAATAGCACTGTAAAGCACATGATGAATTAAAGAACTGATAAGTTATCTTGTACCTTTGAACATAATAAAACGTGTTCTACATTTCTCACACTGTTGAATAGCCTTCCTTCCCATATTAGGAAGTAGAAAGTGCTTCTGTTTTCTTTTTTTCCCCAGAA
>VYZU01074947.1:0-12931 GCA_013401355.1 Ceyx cyanopectus | reverse complement strand
AGCTTTGTCTAACAAAGTTTTGTTTTGAACTCCTCATCTGGAAGAAGTGACACAACTAGATATTAGCAGGCAATAATGGTTAGATGTACTGGGCATTCCAAATCATTGTAGAAGCCTCCCTAAGCTCACACAAATACATTTTAAAAAAATTACAAGATGGGTGGTCAAATGAAAAGCCTACATGCTCTGGTGAAAGAGATCTGTTGGGCAGAAGGAGGAGTTATCCAAGCTCACTAAGCTGACTATGTTGAACTTGGTCTTAGCAATCATAGCAATAGACACAATCCTAACACGGGTCAGTTAACAGTATCTCACAAGTAGGGGTAAAAGAAGAAGTTATGACCATGGAGGCATGAAACATGGTCTACAACAAGCTTTCAGCAAGGCCATCTAGATGAATGGATTGATTAAAATGTGATGGTCAAGAAAGCACAAAAGCTTTAAGGGGAAAGACTTGACATCAGAAGATACTTAGCCAGAAACAAACTTTCATTAGCAGAAATTATGGTGTGCAGCTGTGCACACCATTTGCTGGTTCCAGATTCTTCCTTCTGTTTATGCTTTCCACAGATTGTTGCTGCCACTGGAAAAACAAATTAAATACAACTGGCACCCAGCTTACTGGTGAGACTAGCAGTAAATAAGCTGAGGAATGCTGGAATTGTGTGATAGACTTAAGAAAATTAAATTAAATTAAAAGTCCAGCTGCAATGAACCATTTAGCCCAAATGCCTAGAAAGTATCATCCCCCAAAGGGGGATGACTGTGGGTTGATTTTTATTGACCTTAATAAGCTTTGGTGTCTTTCTCCAGATTAAGGAACTAGTAGGTTGACTTGGAGGCCCTGGGAAAGACAACTTGCTCTTTCAAAAAGGTCAAGATTTCTTGTAAAAGATTTCTTTCTATTCTCCTATTCTTAGCAAACAATTTTTCATGCTTATTAATTAATTAGTATGGAGAATAAAGGAAACATTCTCTACTCGGTGTTAAGATATACATATGGGTCTGCAGAGATATTTTAAGTCTGGAACCTAATGGGCAAAGTGTTGGGAATCTTCCAACATGTGTCACCAGCTGCATGTGAATATGCATCCCTGAAATGCCAGCATTTGGCAGCCATCAGAATCTGCAAATATTAAAGTATTCATTCTTGGATCTACCTATATGTTTATAACTCGCCTCCCCCAACTATGTGTGAGAGTCCAAAACCAAAGAATCCCCAAATACCCTTTATACGCTCTCTGGCTCTCACTCCCACACACACTTGTACGTGCATGTGAATGTATGCATAGTTATTAAGTCAAAAATACACACAGACATACACAAAAAACAAGGCAGAAAGGAAAGCTGTTCTTGAAGTCATTGCAAAATGTAACATTTGCAGCTTCATTTTAATTCTTTTCTTCAATAGCAGATATTTCACTTCTGCTTTTATACAGTGCTGAATGTGAAGGTATCAGAAGCTTGTGGAGGGCAATAGGGTGGATTAAGGGCACCCAGAAATTGACCTGAGAGAGAGACAATGGGGCAGAAAGGAAGATGCAAACTAAATAAGAGTTTTTTTAAAGGGGAAAAAAAAAAAAAACCCAAACAACTTATGTAGGTTTTTGCATTCTTATTCCAAATGAACTTACAAACTTCTCCTGTGGGTCCAACCGAATTATTTCAGCCGCTGCAAGTGACGATTGTTGTGCATACCCTTGTCCCAGAGGTAGCAGGCATCACTGGAGAAACATGGGATTTAACAGCTGGTGGGGGGGAAGGGTGGAAAAAGCAGCAAATGACCCCCCTACATTTGACAGGCATGATGTTTCTTGCCTTGACCCCCTCAGCCCACCATGCTTCCTTCTAACCCTCCTACACACACATTAATAAAGCGAATAAGGATTTCAAGGTATGCAGTTCTTGGAAATGGGTTGGAGAGCTGGCAGTGCTGTTAACCCCTGTGTGATTATCCTTTTAGGAACAAGTCCCATGCACTATATACAGGGGGCTGGGACACAAAAACCTCACTGCAAGACAGGGCAGAGACAAAGCATCTGTAGCCTTCAGTTAAAGTTCCCTCATTGCTGGGAAACAGTATTTCTGAAAAGAAAATGGTTTTATATATGCAAGATAGAACATAACTTTTTTTTTTTTTTTTTTTTTTTACAGAAGCTCCTATTCAGCACAAAGCACAGCCGGGCAGCTCTGAGTAGGGCAGGACACTTCACAGTCAGATTGAAGACAGTAAACACATACATGAGATAAAAGTATAAGATTCTTTGGAGGGAAACCTGGTCAGAATTCAAGGTTTTGATGTGGAAACACGCCTCATCTTCTGCCTTGCTGCTGCAGTCAGTGCCTCCAATTTCCAGTAAAGTCAGACTAGAGATGCAGTCTCTCCTCTCGCCCTTTCAGACCCTGCCGCCACCACCACCTCAAACGGGTGGCTGGTGCATTGGAGGTCCTGCCTTCATCATTCTCCTTTTCTGTCACAGTGACCTCCAGTGGTTCTCTTCATTTATGTCCTGCATGGTCTGTCCTAAAGATCTTGGGATATTTTAAAATATTTTTATTCTCTTTTTTTTCCCTTTTATTTTATTTTCTTTTTTCTTTTCTCTTTTTCTTTCAGAGCAAAACACATTGAATGGAAGAAATCAGAACACGTGATTTTTAAAATCAAATTATTATTGTTGCATGTATGGACACTGGATTCCTCCTCACTGAACATGCAAGAAAAACATGTATCTGTAAGACTGGTGAAATAATTAGCTGGTGAAACAGAAACATTATTTGTGACTATTAAATGAATGACTAAAACTGTTCTGAGATCTGCCAAAATGTTCACATAGAAAAATCAGACTGCACATGGGGAGGGAGGGGGTGAGAGGCTTGGAAAAACTGATTTGCTCAAGTTTGAAGCAGGACAGAGAAGGCTGGGGGAGGGGATGGGACTAACTTCATCTCTGAGGTGGTCTCACTTTCAAGAACTTTGTGAGCCTTTCTTTCTGGAAGTGGTTCTCTTTATACATTCAGACTTGGCTGGCAGCGGTCACCTTGCTTGGCCTTCCCTTATTTAAAGAAACAGATACATATGTCAGTGTTTTTGTTGCTATTACTTTGTACCTTGTGCCAGAAGCTCTGAAGCTATAAGCCTGCTTACCTTATATGCACAGCATATAAATCTGTACTCTAAAGAGGGCTGATGGAGCAGTGCTGGGGGGCAGGATATCAGAGGCTGGTACTGACACATCTATAGACAAAGAAGAGACAGATCATTATAGACTGGAAGAGGAATTGTTTTGAAAATGAGTCAAATACTGTTAAACTTCAAGAGGCCATGGGGAATACTTTTAAGGCAAGCAAAGCTACGAGTGAACTCAGTAGAATATTTGCCTGATTATGTATAGTTGACTATAGCCTAGAGCATCCCTTACCCTGCCTACCCAAGCTGCCCCCAAAAAAGCAGAAATCTGGATGTTAAAGAAAATTATCACAAAATAATTTATAGTCCATTGATGAAAAAAGTAACAGGGAAAATCTGCACATAAATATAATTACTTAGAAGTGCCTGTGGTGCTCAGTATTGTTTTGAGATAACTATGCTTCTCTTCTGCTTGTGAGACCTTCCTTATTCCTGCTTCCTTGATCTAGTGGCAGAAGGGGAAAAAAAAATGAAATACAGGATGACTCCCAAGAACTCAGAGTGGGATCAACCTCTGGTTTATGTTCTGGCTACTCATATTTTTTTTTCCAGCCAGATGAAGAGCCTGCCCTCAGACAAACGAGTTGGCCTGTGTGCATGAGATGCATGATGAGTAGGTGAACACAACCTGCAGGCCAGCATCTGATGTCTGTGCACTGGTCCCAGGGGTAGATCCTGCTAACATCAACAAAGGTTGTTTATAGTGCACCTAGTGAAGCATTCATTTCACAATACCTAACAGACACTGTATATACCACTGGAGATTGTTCTACAGAATCCTACCTAGGCTCTGACAAGACCACATTGCAGACTATTCTTTCCCAGATTCACACAACTTGTGAATGTGTTAAACTTAACCAGGATGAACCACACATTTTCCTGAGGACTTTTATTCAGAGAATGTTAATTAGATCCTTGTTGTGGTTTTTCATTATGCATGCATTTGTTCTCACTACAATGCTGTTTAAATAATAACATCATACGCAGCAAATTGTCCATGTAAGTGTGTTCTAAATTTACTGATGATCTTGGACTGTGAGACTAACTCTTTCTGTCTGTCTCTGTTGGTCTCTGGCTGATGGCTTTTTTTTTAAGTGTAACTATTAATGGTCCCAGTGGGTTGATATTTGTCTGGTAAAAATGTCTCTTAAATGGATTAAATATAAATGGCAGGTCATGTTTCATTAGAGATGCTCTTAACTCCCAGTATTTACCCCATGTCATCTTATAATTATCTGAATAATTCAAATACAATTATAATGATTATGATATATTTATTTAAATTTTTCATTCTCCCGCCAGTAGTGAGCCTCAGAAACTGAGTAAAGCTGAGAGCTCTAGATCTGTTTAGCCTTACAGAGTTTTAATATGAAAGTAAATACAATGTACAAGAAAAAAACCAAAACCTACCAAAACACAAACAACCAAAACAAACCCCGTACGAATTGGTGTATTTTATTTGCATTTCATTGATGTAGATGGCATTTTCTGTATCTTATTTCATGATATGGTGTTTCAAATATAAACAAATCTACTCTGTCCTGTAAGGAACTTCCTGTAGCCATTGCACAACAGCTAGGTTACTTGAGAAGAACACTTTTAAAGATCAGTTGAGAGGGACTTGGGAGTACTGGTTGACAACCAGCTGGAGTCAGCAATGTGCCCAAGTGGCATGGAAGGCCAATGGGATCATGGCTTGTATCAGGAATAGTGTGGCCAGCAGGACTAGGGATGTGATTCTCCCCCTGTGTCTGGCACTGGTGAGGCCTCACCTGGAGCACTGTGTGCAGTTCTGGGCCCTGCACTTCCAGAAGAACATTGAGGGGCTGGAGGAGAGTGACAAGACTGGGGAAGGGACTGGAGGGAAAGTCTTATGAGGAGAGGCTGAGGGAGCTGGGGCTGTTCAGCCTGAAGAAGAGGAGACTCAGGCAAGACTTCATCACTCTCTACAGCTACCTGAAAGTAGTTGTAGGCAAGTGGGGGCTGGACTCTTGTCCCAGGCAGAAAAAGAGGCCATGGCTTGAAGCTGCACCAGGGGAGGTTTAGGTTGAATACTGGGAAGCACTTCCTTATGGAAGGGGTCACTAGACACTGGAATGCGCTGCCCAGGGAGGTGATTGAGTTGCCATCCCTAGTGGTGTTTAAGGAAAGATGTGACAGAGTAACATGGTCTAGCTAGGTGTCATGGTGTCAGGCCTTAGGCTGGACTTCATGATCTCAAAGGTCTAATCCAGCCTCAACAATAATTCTGTGAAATTCCGTATCTTCCATGCTTAAAACACCTCAAAGTTCTGTCAGGTTTTTATACTGGTGTCAGTTCCTCACAGCACATCATTTACAACTGTCATCCAAGTGATTATAAGTAATGCTGTCCCCTCCTGCCTTATTATACTGAGAGATGTGTCTTCAGATCTTCAGACTGCTGGTGGGGGCTCTGCTCATGTTCTTCCTCCAAGTACATTGGCTTTGCAGAGTCTATACCTTGACATTTTTTTGCTGTCTATGATTTGCTGAGTCCCTCTGTGATCAGTACTTGCAATACTGAGCACTCTAGTATGTGAACAACCCCACTGTAGTCAAGGAGACCATGCTATCCTTGCTTATTGATTGATTGCAAGTGATCATGTGGGACTGATACTGGTCTATTAGGCTGAAAATCCTCAAGTCAGCCTCTCAACCTAAGGTACTTTTAAGAAAACTTCTCAGTATAGTTACTAAGTGACAAGGAGACTTTTCCTTTATCTCTTGTGATATCATATGCATGAGTGGACTGTCATCACTATGCAATGAAAAGACATATCATTATCCTCATAAGCATGGTAAGCACATTTTGTCTTGCAAAAAAAAAGCTTTCCTGGTAAACCTCTCTTAGTTATTATTGGAACAGGAACTGGAGCAATGCAAAAGATAGAAAGAAAAATTATCTGTTTTAATGTTTTGAGGCATTTTAAGTGGGTACAGCAAAGCACTAAATCTTCCAGAAGTTCAAAAGCAGGCTGGTCTAAAATCCTGACTGAGGAATTGGTTACCCCCAGTTCTCATGTTGATAGGCTCCTATGAGTCCCAGACGAGATACAAGGAGGCTTTGGACAGTTTTTCGTTTCGCACCAAGGACTGATATGATTGCTGGACTGAAGGACTGATAAAGAGGTTTAAAGATGCATTTTCTTCTTATTGGGAAAAAATTGGTCTTATTTGGACCAGTGTTCAGTTGCACTCGGTGGTTTACTCTGATATGTTTGTGTGCTTCCATGTTCTTTCAGCTACGAGAGGGCAAGAATAAGTTTCTGACCATAGGTAAAGTGACTAACAGTGTAAAAACTTGACATTTATCAGACTAGGTCTTCTGGACTCATTTAGTGTAGCAACAAAGTGGAAAATTTGGGTACATACTGGGAAATACAAGTTACAAGGTGGGATACTTTTTCCTTTTGTCATGCCCTATTTTCTGTTTGAGTGATCCAGATCTTATAAAATGTAGTTCTAATGGCATTAATCCACACAAATCTCTTCCATGTCTAACGTGCTTGTACATGCACAGTCATGGCAAGAAAATCTATTCAAATATTTTGCTTCTGAAGAAGGATTTTCATTAGTGCATATGAAGAGCGTATTTTGTAATACCACTGGGGAAAAAAAAATCTTCAAATTTTCTGAAGTTTTCCTTGGGGAAATATTTTCCACAATATGTAGAGTCATCTTGAACATGTTTTCTGAGGTCCAAGCAGGTACTCTATTGTAGCAGTTTACCCAGGAAGGTGCAGAGATTGCTCACCTCCATTGTCAGAGAACAGGATCCAGCTATTATAAAAGAAAATTTCATGGCACATGCTTTGCAAACCATGCTGTTGGATCACTCTCATTCTGAAGGAAAGGCATAGAGAGGGTTAGATCATAGATATTTTCCACAGTAAATTAGTTAACATTAACTGTAGGAAAAAATTATTTGTGAGGAGAAGAGTCCAGGAAACCAATTAAAGGAGAGGACTCTAGGGGGTATATATGCAAAGAATTGTGTGGGAAGTTGTGTGCATAACTTCCACTAAATGTCTAGAAAGGCATCGTGGTGTATGGGCAATGAGAAACTTTCTTTAAGTGTGGTCACCTTTAATTGGGTGAATACTAAAATCTATGACTTATTGGGTGAATACTAAAACCTATGACTTATTATCTGATGACTGTATTCAGAACATGAGTGAAAGGACTAACATAACCAACCATGACAAACCACCACCAAAAAAACAATGTTCTTCCTTTCTGCACCAAGCTTTCAGCAGAGCACCAAGCTTCCATTCAGAAAAAATGGGTCTCATTTGAAAAATGAGTGATCTCATTTTGATAAAAAAAAATGGAAAAAGAAGAACATTACTTCTCCAAGGGGTCCCAGTGCTCCAGCTGTTAAAACTGAGGGTGAATGCTTGTGTCTCTTTCCCTACTTTGTTCTTGAAGCCCTTTGAAAAAAATGGTGGTGGTCTCAGCAGAGCACAAAATGTATACTTTTTAATTAGTTTGTCACTCAAGTCTCCTGACTCCTCATGCTGATGGTTTACATTTTATTATTGGAAGTATTGTGGTGTTGTAGTGTTTTAAAGGTTGTTCGTGCTTCCTCTACTTCTATCTATTTTGTAATTAAACAAAGTCCTTCAGACTCCAGAGAAACCAGCACCTTTTCTCTGCAGTAAATTATGGCCAAATAACAAAATGTTTTAAACTCTCAAAGACTGTAACTAAATACAGCCAGCATTCCCCTACTTTCTGAATTACTGCAAGAGAGCCAAATTCTCTGTGGTGGTTCAGGAGATCAAGGGCACTTACTCAAAAGTGAACACGCATGCTTACTACACTGTAGGGGCATTGTATTGGGAATAGTGCTCACCACATGTTGAGACGGTGAATGCCTAAAACTAAGTGAAATAGTTCCTGTGCCTGAAATCCCTTCCTTGAGAGCACAGACTCATTTCATAATACAGGTGTGAACTACATTGGCTTTTTTTTGTGTGTGTGTCTTGAATGCTAAATGAATATCTGTATTCACAAAGAACCATGAAACAAACTCTGTGAGTGGAACTCTACTGTTGATGAGCTACCACTGCCAAGTGTACAGAGAATGAAAAGGTCTGTTATTGAGGTCCAGCACAGGGTAGCTGCTGTGAAGAGCTGTCATCATTTGATGTCTCTTAACAGCTTTTAAGTTCTGTAGTAAACATGGTGACTACTTTAAAACCAGAGCAGCAGCAGTGTGCCAAATATACGTTCCTCTTGGAGGTCTTGGGCAGTAACAACATTTCTGACTGTGTTAGCTGGATCTGAGAGTCAGGACAGCTGTTTAGTGCACTTCTAAGGTAGTCCACCGTCTCCTAGTATGACACCTTGGCTTTGTTTCTTTGTAATTCTGACTCAAATTTGACCTCTCGAGAACTTGTAAACTGTCTTTTAGAAAATTTCAGCCAAAATAGTAATATCATTTTTAAATGCAAAACAAGGAAAACTCACTGTATTATCCATATTTTAAATATTCTGGAATTAGAAGCCCTAGCAACTTTGTGGCTCAGGGGAAAAAAAAAAAAAAAAAGGAAATTTGAAAGTGAATTCTCCTCATTTGGAATGCTCTTTTATACTCTTGAAGAACTCCTGGTCATGTTATAGCCCTCTGAAAAATCACACTACTGTAATGAAGGCTCCTTTATCAGCAGGACTTCATCAGTGGTCATAGTCCAACTACTGGACCTGGCTGGACTTTGAGTGCCCACCCCATACCAAGCAAACGAAGGTAGCCCACCATCCTCCAGCTCCCATGTTCTACCAGGAGTGCAAAATTTGCCATTTGAGCAGGCACAAGCTCAGAGACTAAGGCAGACTTTTCCCAGACCACCTGCTTAGGCAGAAGATAGAGGAAAAGGCACTGGGCAGTGTAAAGCAACAGTGAGAAAGAAGCCACTGTGCTCTGCTGTGATTGATTTTCCTGCTGTTGCTTAGAGAGATGGAGGAAGCTGGTGTGGCTGCCGAGGGGAGAGCATAACCCATCAGGAGAAAATATAGGATGAAGAGCTTGGAGAAGTGCAAGATCAGTGATTGTGAGACAGGATGCAAAGGGAGGATTTACTAAGTCACTGGTGAAGGAACATGACATGGGTGAGGTGTGGTCTGGGATTACCTGGCCAAAAAGAGGGAAGATGGAGTGTTGCTGAGGATGGTGGGGACCAGCAAGAGGGAGGACGGAGAGAGAAGACAAAATAGGTGGCAGAAATAAGAACTGTGGCATCTGGTTGTGTAATCCTAGTGTGGAGTCTCCTTCTCTACAGACTTTGAAGACCCACCTGGATCTGTTCCTGTGTGGCCTGCCCTGGGTGATCCTTATCTGTCAGGAGGGTTGGACTTGATGATCCCCAGAGGTCCCTTCCAACCCCTAACATTTATGATTCTGTAAATCCTAGTTCTGACTAACAGGGGAGCAAAGAGGACAAACAAAACTTGGTGAGCATCCTGCCTTCTGGTACTTCTAGATTTTTGGAGTGTCTCCTTACCTACAATGCTGTCAATTTTAGGCATGTTTAGGTGTGCACATGTGCCATGAAGAACATCAGGTGGGCAGACACACATGAATGTAGAAGTGCAGTCTTCCAAGAGATCATACAGTGAAAAGGTTGAAGCTCTAGTGCCATTTTTTTTTCCTCTCATATTTGATGATGTCATGTATATCAGAAAATATCAGGATAAGTCCTGATTGCTACAGGGTCTTTGAGACAAACTGAATCATTTTGGTCGAACTGTCCAAGAAACTGAAATCTCTAGAAGATTTTATCCCAAACATCCCCATTTAGGAAGGCAAAGCTGCTATAGTTTGTCTCATAAATAGAGGTCTTCAGGATTTATTTCCTGCAAAGAGCTCAAATAAACTTGCATTCAACGTTGTAGAGTTAAATCCAACACTATACAACAGTGACTTTTGAAACACAGCCTGTGAACTGCAGGATGCATAGACAGCTTTCATAGGACCTGTGTAAAGGTGTTTAAGGAAAACAACTTTTGCTTAAATTTGCTAAAATCATGAATTTTACATACAGAAACAAGGAATAAATTTCAAATCCTTAATGAACAGTGTAAAGATGGAAGACCAAAGGCATTTCAAAACCAGGCCTCCTTTTCTGAAATGGCCTGTTCTACAGAGCCAAGGTTTATCATTTGGGTGTATGTTTTTGTTTTATGCTCTTTGGGTCCCCTGTCTGCCTAGGATAATTCTTCCTGATGACTATAAATTGCCTGTACCCATCATAGCTTTAGGTTTTAGTTCCAGCTGGGATAGGCGGTAATCCTGACACAAAATTGTCTTCTGAGTATGTTGCAGTTAACTTCAGTTGTATGAATCAAAGCATTAGCTAGATACTGCAAATAGGCAGGATGTGCAAGGAGGCCAAATTAAAAACATGCAGGAACCATGGATTTTTTCTTTTATGCAGCCCCAAAGCTGTGCTACTTTTCATGGTGTATAGTATTTTTAATCTGAAAAGGAAACAATATGCATGTGCTTCGTGGCTGTAGTAATTAACTGGACATAATGAAGTGTTACATTTCACACTTCAGGGAATTGGACGGGGGAGGATGGGTACATCTTTCTCAAGTTTTCTTGCTTTTAGTTGTTACTTGGAGGTAGTTTTCTTCAAGATTGGGTAGAGAGCAGAAATACATCTGGTTTATATTATATGATGTCTGTACTTTGGCAACGGAAAAAGATGGCACTTAAAAAAAAAAAAAAGAATAATAAAAAGGAAAAGTTTGGCAATTGCATAATGGAGAAATAATTACAAGAACTATCTTAAAATTCCCAGGATTTGTAATTTATTTTTCCACGCTCATTTTTATTTTTTTTTTCTCATGTTGCTTATGTTAAAGGAGTAAGACAGAAAATTCAGCAGGATTTTACAAAGTACAGATATCTCCATGAAGCAATCTTTTGCCCCCTCAGCAGCAGCTGTGATAAACATGTGGGTGGCAGCAAAAGGGAGAGGAAGCAAGACTCATATGTTCATGTTAAGAAGTGATAGAGCATCATATTTTTACGTTATTTTCTTCAGCCAGTGGTCTTCTCAACTGCAATTATCTATGGCTATAATGCAGGAGTAAAATCATATTATTTTTAGAAACAAAGCCATGTGAGGCATCCTTGTGGGAGAGGGTAGAAGTTATTAATGCAGTGCAACAGCACCTAGTGATGTTTCATCTACTGTGGCTGTGACTTCAGTTTTTTCTTTCATTTATATATTCACCAGGAAACATCCCTTTTTTCTTTTTCTTCCCCATCCCCCCCCCCGCCCCCCCCCCCCCCAATTAAAATAAGGTGGTTCCAAAGTACAAAGAGCTCAGAGTCTACTCATGTGGTAGACATCTGTGTATTTCACTTGAGTGAAGTTGGTGGGAGCAGTGGACACTGAGCATCTGTCAATGTTTTGAACGACACTGTGGGATGTGACATGTCTGTAAGCACCTTCCAAGAGTGTGGTAAGTGATGAATGCCATGGGGCTACTTTACACATCCTCTCATTTGGAGAGTGTAGAGCCTTTGCAGGGCTGAGGGCTGGAAAGGTTAGGAATTGTGCTTTCCCTGCAGCAGAGTCTGAGGTAAATGACAGTACCCCCAGGTTGTTCAGCAGCTTAGATGACTTTAAATAGAGCACTGGAACAAAATATGTTCTGAGTGATTTTTAAGTAAAAGCTAATGTGAAAATGTAGGGTTTTGAACCAACATAAACACATTAAATTTAAAACGATTTTCAAATGTAGTAAAGAAAAAAATACTGTTCCTGCTCTTGAAAGTCCTAAAGGACACATTTTTCCTTCTGAGTCATTATTTAATTAGATTATATTTTATTAGACATATTAGACAATTTTTAAAATACTGCTATTACACATGCACAAAGGAAAATATGTTTGAACAGTTATATGTATGCATTCATTGAAGCCAACCACAAAACAGGAACATTTTATGTCAGTTATCATTGTACTCAATATGTATATCTAAAGTGCATAATGTTACAAAAAATATAGAAAGTCAGCAGCACCAAGATATGTTCACAAAATAAATACACCAGTCAACAAAATAAATTATGGTAAATGCGACAATAATTTTTGTCTCAGCCATAGCCAAAANTTTTAGACACCTTTTCAAGACATCTATTATATTTACTTCAGTGAAACTCAGATAGCAATATGAAGACATGAGGCCATTTATTCCACTATATTGTCCACTCAGAGAAACTGGAAGGAGCTTTAGTTTTATTTAGAGCCTTATACAGGAAGATTCCCAGGTGTGACAGGCAGAAAATTTGTCTACGTCTCTAATAAATGTGACAAGTGCCAAAAAACCACAGTGGGATAATTGGTAAATTTGTTTTGAAGATAAGAAAAAGAAAGTCCTTCTTGAACGTGGTAGCAAACACCCCTGCTGTGTTAACCACTTGGGTGTGATGCCAGGCTTCTGATTAAAACAGTCCCATGGGGTTCTGTCCTCCCCACTGATAGACCACCTGTTTGTCAAGACAAGGGTCTGTTCATCTTAAAGGTATATATCTCTGTGCCATTGTGCACATAGCTATGTGTAGTTCTCATGCAGTAAAGACCTTAGACCTGATAGTTTCTTTCTTTAATAAGTTAAAATATTATAATCTTAAAATTTTTCCATTGTGAGCCAAAGAGCCTGGTACTAAAAGAAAATGAACATCTCATCACGTTAAGCTCTGACTCCTGTTG
>VYZU01074945.1:0-21018 GCA_013401355.1 Ceyx cyanopectus | reverse complement strand
AGGAGAAACCCAATGAAGCAAAAGAACAAAGCTCTCTAGGTCAAGGAGAGACCAGAAGGGCAGATGCTACTTTCTGCATAAGTGATACTTTAGATAAACAATTGGCAAAAGCAGGAAAAGATTGCCTAAAGCAAAATCTTCCCACAGACTTGCAGGTCTGGGCATACCTGAGAAGATTGGAGGATCAAGGGAAATTCACAGCTTGTGAACCACAAGCAAGTTGAGGCAGGAGAAAATTACCCTGCAAACAAAGATCTGAAAATGCCTTCTTGCTAAAAGAAAGATAGGTACCAGACAGCTAATTAATCCTGCAAGACAATATATTTGATTACTTAATGAGTGTGCCCATATCTGCCTGGCTGGAAGAGCTGCTACAAGCTGCTATCGGAAATACATCACCTCAAATAGTCTCACTTCCTTTGCCTGTGTGACTGGCTCCCAGCAGCAGCGGACACTGGCTTTGCAGAAGGGTTTGCTACGATGCCCTGTGGCATTGGCTTACAACCTGAGAAACTAACGTGGCAGGAACTGATGGAGTGAAAACTGGCTGATAACCATGTTTGGCCACCCCTAGTTCTTGTGATGCTTGGGCAATCAGTCCTGCCCTATTGGGAGTGCACAGATCCCAAACAGAGCACAGAGACTGCAAATAAAATCTCCCTTGTCCAAAGCATCCCCAAAGGTTGAATATATTCACTGGCCCCACATCAATTCAGTCCAAGGGTGTGAGCAGCCATGCAATTCTCCTTGGCCAGGCACCAAGGTCTGTGGTAGTTTTGTCGCTTCCCTTCCCTCCTCACTTGCTCTTTAGGCTCCCCATCGCTTTTCTCATCTGTTGCTCTTGGTGTCTACCTCCTTCTGGGACCCATGTACAGGAGCTGATTGTGGATGCTGAGGACACATGGATCCGGCTTGAGGGGCTTTCTGAGACCACAGAGTACACCGTGCGCCTGCAAGCTGCCCAAAACACCATGCGGAGTGGCTTCATCTCCACCACCTTCACCACAGGTGAGGACTCGCACCACATCTACTTGGCCAGACAGTGCTTAGCCCACATACTGCATTGGTAGATCTGGACTGATTTTATGGGCTTTCCCTTCTCAGGAAGCATTTCACCATGATCCACAGACAGGTACATTCACTGCCATGACCCACAGTGCTTCTTTGCTACAAAATGTTAATGGCTGAAGGATCTGTAACAGAACACAAGACCCAGCCCAGGGCAAGGGACTTTGAGCTTCAGACCAGGAACCATCTAGCAAGCTCTCTGCCTTGTCCTTGTTCCTCCTCAAATGCATAAATAGAGGGGGGAGTGAGGGGGGGAGCCAAATATAAAAGTCAACAACATGCATCAATGGGTATGCTCTTGGAATGAGTGGGGGAACGACCCAACTGGTTTCTCCCCACTATAGACATGGTCCGATTACACACATATATCATAGAATCACAGACTGTTTTGGGTTGGAAAGGACCTTTAGAGGTCACCTAGTTCAACATCTCTGCAATAAGCAGGGACATCTGCAACTACAGCAGGTTGCTCAGAGACACATCCAACCTGACCTTGCACCATTCCAGGAGTGGGGCATCCCTGGAAGTATCTACCTGGAAGTAACAAAGCATCTCCATCACCATCAGTGGAGTCACAAACAGCACAATCAGCATGTCTGCAGGACTGTGGTCCCACCAATTTTATCTCACTGCATTATTTGTTCCCTAATTCTAGAGAAGTCACAATTCACTAAGGGAACATGAATGGTTTCCTTTTCAAAACAAAGGTGCACATCCACAGCCACGGTAACTCTCACAGAGCACTTACACTTGCAAAACTGAAGCTGGCTTGAAAACATCACCATTGCCCCCACCCTTTGCACCCATTCACATTAGAACCTGTGCAAAGAATATTGCTCCTTATCCCCTTTGAAAAGCTTTGCTGGGTCAGACCACTTAACAGAGCATATTTTATTCATGGCTGAATCCAAGCCTGGGGTTCAAAAATCCCATCTTCTATGCTTCAAAAGCACTAAGAAACCTGAAGATTATCTCCACCAAAATTCCTCCCATCTATGCTGCCAGTTTGATTTGGAGAGTTTTCTTTGAAGCCGCTGTGAATAAACTTCCCTCATCACAGTTACATGCAAAGATCCCTTCACCTGCTCTTAAGAGGGAATAGAAACTATTTATGTCAACTAAAAAAGACTCTTAGAATTAGACTCTTCTCTAATGCATCTACACATCAGGCTTTCCTGCTATTCTCATCTCTTATATGGGCACATAAAAGTCAGGTGATAGAAAAGTGTGTGTAATCATTGAGGCTTTTGGGGAGTCAGGGATGGAACTTCACAGTGCTGGGTTCTCAGCTGGGATAAAGCAGCTGAAGCCCACCCACAACAGGCAAGGAAAGCACCATTTCCCTTAAACACAAACATCAGACCTTGGCAGTGCTCAAGATGCCATTGACAGCTGATGCAGCATCCAAATGCAGGTTTAATTTTCTTTTACGATGAAGACACCAGTTTCCCCCACTTACCCCATATATCAATGAGGCAGCAGCACCCAGAAATGACCACCAAGGCAATGCAATCCACAGGCAGCATCCCTCAGCGAAGGATCAGCAACTAGGATCCAGTTTACTCTGGCAGCATATCAGGACACTTCTCAGAGAACAAGGACTTGTCTTTAAGGAGACAAGAAGGAAAGAAAACAAAAACCAGGCTTAATTTAAATTGTTTTGCTTCCTTCTGCTCACAGTACACATCCCGGGGTTCTTCCATCCCCTCTGACATATTAATAGCTCGGCCTCTTTGTTCCATGTTTGCATAACATGCTTGGGGAATTGTATACAGATGGGACAAAAGGAAGAAACAGATACAGTATTTATAATTTATAGTGGTTTGAAATGTCTTTCAAGGTCTCCTTGGCTCTTAAAGATATGAATATAAATTAAGAAACAAGTAATCTCTGCAGAGCTCAGGGGAGCCTGAAGTGGTTTGTCTTTGAAGCAGTTTTCATTGTTGGATACTATAAAATGCAAACACCATCTCACCAGACCTTCCTCTGCAGACCACTGAGATGGGAAAAAAACAGAGGATCTTCAACATTTGGACAAAATTATGACCTCAGGGTCTTCAGGTTGCAAGGGTGGGAGGACTACACCCAAGTGGGAAATTACAGATAAGGGTCTGGATCTTGGTCCTATGGGGTATCACACGGTTGTGATGGACACAAAAAGCAGGTCCTTCACACCTTCTCAGTGTGTAAGCCAGACATAGAATCATAGAAATGTCTGGGTAGAAAGGGACCTCTAGAAGTCATCTACTCCAACCCCCTTGCTGAGATCAGGGTCATCTTCAACTAGAGCAGGTTGCTCAGAGCCTTGTCAAGATCAACCTTGAATGTTCCCAGGGATGGGGCCTCAACTACCTCTGTAGGCAACCTGTTCCAGTGTCCACTGCTCTCATGGTAAAGAACTTCCTTGTTTCTAATCTAAATCCACTCCTTTCTCATTTAAAACCATTGCCCCTTGTCCTTACACTACAGGCCTTTGTAAACAGACCATCTCCAGTCTTTTTATAAGCTCCCTTCAGGTACTGGAAGGTGGCTATAAGGTCTCCCTGGAGCCTTCTCTTCTCCAGGCTGAACAATCCCAGCTCCCTCAGCCTGTCCTCATAGGAAAGGTGTTCCAGCCTCCTGATCATCTTCATGGTCCTCCTCTGGACCTTCTCCATCAGGTCCATGTCATTCCTGTACTGAGGGCTCCAGAGCTGGACACAGTACTCCAGGTGAGCTCTGACCAGAGCAGAGTGGCAGAATCACCTCTTTCAATCTTCTGGCCACACTTCTCCTGATGCAGCCCAGGATGCCATTGGCTTTCTGGGCTGCAAGCACACACTGGCTGCTCATGTCCAGCTTCTCATTTATCCCCAAGTCCTTTTCTGCAGGGCTGCTCTCTATCATCTCATTCCCCAGCCTGTACTGATAGTGGGGATTGTTCCAGCCCAGGGGCAGGACCCTGCACTTGCTCTTAATGAACCTCATGAGGTTCACTTGGGCTCACCTCTCCAGTTTGTCCAGGTCCCTCTGGATGACATCCCATCCCTCTGGTGTATCAACAGCACCACTTAGCTTGGTGTCGTTTAGATGGTGCTCTCAATCCCACTGTCTCTATCATTGTCTATAAAACTGATAAAAATGTTAAACAACACAGGTCCCAAATGGACCCTTGAGGGACACCACTTGTCACTGCTCTCCATCTAGACTTTGAGCCATTGACCACTACCCTACACCCTTGAAAGTCACATCCATGTTGTCAGCTCTGCACTCATTAACTACATCATCCACCTGCACTTACAGCAAAGAACAAGATGTATTTCTCCCTTTTGTGTTAAATGAGAAAAAAATTAACCCAGAGTTGACATTCCAATACTGCTGGGGTCTCATAGTTAAGACTCTCTTAGGAGAGGACATTAGAGGACACCTGGAGCACAGTCAGTGCTGCCCATCTCTAACATCTTGCATGGCTTAATTCCTGCTCAGTTTGCAAGTGGCAATCAGCCCTGCACAAATCCACCATCATTTCCAAGGGCATGGATTGGGAGAATCGTCCTGGAATCAGTAAAATCACAAAACTTGTTTGAAGCTGACAATCCTGAGAGGAGAACGGGTTTTGGTATTTTCACAGCTGTCTAACTACACTAGTGACAGCTTAAACCCCAGGGTCTCAGACACAGTGCAGAAAGATGATCCAAGAATTGACATCCGTCATCATTCATAGTGTTGTTACCATGCAGCTTTCCAATATAGGACATATGGGAGATTAATATATGCACACAGTTTTTTCCATTAAACCCTTTGATGTTATTGGCAGATAAAGTCCCGCCACCTTGCAGAATAACTTGGGATACAGAAGCCAAGTTACACCTTTCATGGATCATAATCAGCAGGGTATGAGGCATGTAGGAAGGGTGTCATTCTGCTTAAATTTTGTCTTTTTTTTAAAGCATTTTTTAACTTTGCAGGCGGTCGTGTCTTTGCTAACCCTCAGGACTGCGCCCAGCACCTGATGAATGGAGACACGCTGAGCGGTGTCTACACCATCTCCATCAACGGGGACCTCAGCCAGCGGGTGCAGGTCTACTGCGACATGACCACCGATGGAGGCGGCTGGATTGTGAGTAGCCGTGTGGTTGTCCTACGTGTTGGCCCCATCATGGAGTAACCCAGCCTCATCCTCCTGGCCAAGCCAAGCACCACACTGCATGGGAATGACAGCAGGCCTCGAATCACACACTTCTTTTCCCACGCCATCAGGAATGGCCCACGCTCCAGTAATAATAGTTACACTTGGAGAAACACCCTTTGATTTATTTGACATGTTTGCAGGGTTTCTGGAAAGCAAAACCTGAGAGTGAAGCTGATTTATTGTTCTAGAAATGAAACTAATGGCCAGTAGCTTTCATGGGAAATGATTCACGCTGCCTGCAGGAGGGGGATGGCAGGCATCACCCCAATTGAGTCTGCACAGGAGTGTTTTAGAGGAAAAATGCCTGTTTGGATTTTGAATTGCACAAGCACTGCTTGTCTTGACGCAGACAAACTGACAGCTTAAGTAAATAATGCTCTGGTGCTTTGATTTTATTTGTCAAATGCTTACTTACATTACCCCAAATTCCGCTACATGTAGAGTCAAAACAAACAAAAAAAAAGGGCTTCCTCAAGTGCTGATTTCTAGCATGGATGCTACCTTCAGGCAGGAAATTTCCTTCCACTTCACTCTGGCTCAGAGCATCCCCTTAGGTACCACAGAAAGAGCCAGACAACAGCAGAATCACATGATAGAAAACCAGAGGCAGCAGGTGTCAGAGAGAGCAGAAAGCCTGAGGGCTGATACCTTCTTATAACAACACTGATTTGCCTTGGACATAGAATCATTTCTTTTGAATGAGAAATCATCAAGTCCAACTATTAACCCAGTACTGCCAAATCCACCATTAAATCATGTCCCTCAGCACCACATCTACACAACTTTTGAAACCCCTCCAGGGATGGGGACTCCACCACTGCCCTGGGCAGCCTGGGCCAGGTGTTGACAAGCCTTGTGGGGAAGGAATTTTTCCTCATGTCCAACCTAAACCCCCCTGGCACAACTTGAGGCTGTTTCCTCTTGTCCTATATCACACAGAATCACAGAATGTTAGGGGTTGGAAGGGATCTAGAAGATCATCCCCCCTGACAGAGCAAGATCACCTAGACTAAGTCACCCAGGAACACATCCAGGCAGGTATTGAATGTCTCCAGAGAAGGAGATTCTACAACCTCCCTGGGCAGCCTGTTCCAGTGTCTGTCACCCTCAATGAGAAAAAGTTTTTCCTTGTGTTGACCCTAAACCTCTTGTGCTCCAACTTGCACCCATTGCCTCTTTTCCTGTCATTGGATGACANGCAGAGTAGAGGGGAGGAGAACCTCCCTTGACCCGCTGGCCACACTTCTCCTAATGCATCCCAGGATGCCATTGGCCTTCTTGGCTGCAAGGGCACATTGTTGGCTCATGGTCATCCCCCTGTCCACCAGGACCCCCAGGTCTCTTTCTCCAGAACTGCTCTCCAATAGATCAGCCCACAACCTGTACTGATACATGAGGTTGTTTCTCCCCATTACCTGTTAATTGGGAGAAAAGACCAACCCCACCTCCCTACAAGCTCCTTTCAGGGATTTGTAGCATTATCTAACTTCAGTTTCTCCATCTGCACATGAATTAATGCATGACTTCAATTAACACCAACTGAAAGGCACAATGAAAAGACAAAGCATTGTCTTCATTTTGTGTGCTCCCAAAGCCCAGTAAGGCCATCCATCTCCTATTTCCTGATTATTTTCCTTCTGGTCTTTCCCACCACAGGTCTTCCAGAGGCGTCAGAACGGGCTGACCGATTTCTTCCGGAAATGGACAGATTACCGGGTTGGCTTTGGAAACCTGGAGGATGAGTTTTGGCTGGGTAAGATCATAACCAGTTGTCTTTCATCCTTGCATCAAACCCAAGTTCCCCATACACTGTGCTGCTTACTTGTGCCAGTTGTTAGCTCCTCACTTTTCATCCCACTCTCTACACTCTGCCATAAACAGTTTTTATCCTGTTGTTCACTCCCTGCTCTGTACATTAGAAAGTCACTTGTGGACACACCACAGAAAAAAACCCAAATTGTGAAAGCCAGCAATTCCCTAATTTGATCCTTTTAGAAGAGAAGGGGGATACTCTGGGGGTCTTTATGGACCAAAGCCCAACATCCTCCTTTGGATGACTGCAGATTGCATTTGTGGCAATGCTCATGGACCTCACCTGGCCTTGTTCAGCAAGCCAGTTGCCCAAAAAAAAAGTAGGAAAGAGGGAAGCAGGAGAACAACACTGCTCTGAAACAGAGTGTTCTCCCCCAAATCTGAACATGAGTCAAGGCCAGCCCTGCAGTATAAACATGCTCTGGCTTGTACAAGAACTTAATAGCAAGATGAGAAGCACCAGGGCTCCACAGATTAAAAACCCCCAGCTTCAGCAGCATGGAAAAAGCTAAACCTGGGCCTTGAACCCACCTCTCATAGCCATGGGGAGGTGAAGCTGAGTGGGAATAGAAAATTCAGACCCCACCAGTGCCAGAAGAGACAAAGATTTAACCAGAAGTGCTGTTGCTCTTTGGTTCCTCTCCTCATTTCCCACAGCTGTTCTATTTGCCTGGAGCTTTTTTTATTTGCTTATGGAGCAGATCCAGGCACTGGATCTTAGCAGGTATTTTACTGTTTGTCTCACCAGGCTTGGACAACATCCACAAGATCACATCCCAAGGGCGCTACGAGTTGCGGATAGACATGAGGGACGGCCAGGAAGCAGCATACGCCTACTACGACAAGTTCTCCATCGGCGACTCCCGGAGCCTCTACAAGCTGCGAATCGGGGACTACAATGGCACTTCAGGTACAGCCTCATAGCTCACAAGTATGAGTGAAATCCGGGGACTGGTGGGTCTGAAACCATACAGGGAAGCCCAGTATCAAAGCTTACTTGTCTGGAGCAGAGAGACATAAACCCATAGACCTTCCTGTAGCCCATTATGTAATCCAGGCTGATAAATCCCACTAAGGACACAGGGAATTTTCCATTGGGGATTAGATATTAAATATCAGAGGCATTGCTGTTCAAAGAACCAGGTCAATCATCAGAGGTGTCATCTCACTTGGCAGTCACCGCAGCTCACTATTGATGCTGTGCTGGAGGGTGTATTTATCGCCCTTCTACAGCAATGGAAAAATCTGAAATCCCCTGCATCATCTTCCTCACACAGAGGCCAAACATGGTCTGGTTTTTGCAAGGACACTGCCACACCTGCTTGCTTGGTTGATGGAGTGACACTAGGCTTTGTCCACCAGAAAACAGTGAGTGAGAGAGAGGTTCTCTTCCCCAAGAAGCATCAGAGGGGTACAGCTGCAACCTCTCTAGCTGAGATCATAGAAATATAGTCTAGTTTGGCATGGAAGGGACCTTTCCGGGCCATCCAGTCCAACCCCTCTGCAGGAAACAGGGACATCTGCAACTAGAGCAAGTTGCTCAGAGCCCATTCCAACCTGACCTGGAATGTTTCCAGAGAAGGGGATAGACATGTCCAGCAACTGCAAGCCTCTGTGATCCATACAGAACTCCACCATCATGTACTCAGCAAGGAGCCTCATGCTGTAATTAAGATGCAGGAATTTTCTTGTACAATATTCAGTAGTTGCCACCAGAAGAGAAGAAACAGGGATCTTGGTTCCAAGCAACACAGCACTTGCTCTAACCTTAAGTCTCAGAGCACAAGGCAAACAACCTATTGCCAAAAATTCCAGTGACAGTGCTGCACACACAACTCCCTCCTTTTCCTCACCCAAACTCCTCTTCTGGCTGTTCAACCAAGGAGTTTCTGCTCCACCTTGAGCAAAGAGAGCCAAGATCTCCCTCCTTTTATCCAAGACCTCCTCTCTTTTATCCAAAGGGAAAAAAAGAAGGCCAGACATCTTGGTTCAAGATGTGAAGACTTGCCCTCCTCTGGAAGAAAAAATTTCCCTTTGGCTAACAGTAAGGAAGGAGGCTGAAAGCATCCTGAAGTTATGTAGCAAGGACAGGCTTCAGGAAACCAGGGATGCCCAAATCTAGGACTTAATTAATTTCTGAAACACTGAAATTCAGACACAAACCCAAACAGGTTCTAAGATTTGATATGATCTGTACTGATCCTATACCAACAGCAGAGGACCTCAGACAAACCAGTTGTGAGCAATTCCAGTTAATGTTATTCCCAGACCTTCATCTGCTTGAGCTGTCGATTCACAGGCTACCATGTATACGAGAATATCCTAATTTCCTTGTGAAAAAAAACAGATAAGTCTGGTTTCATCACCCCTAAAGACATCTCTTTCTACAGGGGACTCCCTCACCTATCACCAGGGCCGCCCTTTCTCCACCAAGGACAGGGACAACGATGTCGCTGTGACCAACTGTGCCATGTCCTACAAAGGGGCCTGGTGGTATAAGAACTGCCACCGCACCAACCTCAATGGCAAGTACGGAGAGTCCCGGCACAGTCAGGTAAGGGCAGAAAGCCTCTGGCATTTCTTCTAGCAGCACAAACAAGCACAGCAGCAAGCCCAAGCTAGAGCTGGGGCTGCATGGTCAGTGCACCAGGGACTGGAGCATTGCTGGGGTGACCCAACACAAGTTGGAGCAAAGGAAAACACCTTCAAGCTGTCTGGGGTGTGCTCCGTGCCTCATACTGGCTGCCGTGGTCATTTACCATGGCACCTTGTTAAGTTATATTTTTTAAAATGCATATGTAAAATATGATCAGGAGCCTTTGAGCAGTGGGAAAAACCCATCAAGCCAGAGCAGCAGGAGTTTCTTGCTCCTGCTGTAGCACATTCTCCCTTATGGTTTCTCTATAGTGGTCAGCCTAATTTTCTTCCTCTCCCACTCTAGTTGCATGTTAGGGTCTTTCTTCACCCTTTGCCTCTCTTTCCCTCCTGCCAGGGGATTAACTGGTACCATTGGAAAGGCCATGAGTTCTCCATCCCCTTTGTGGAAATGAAGATGCGACCTTACAACCACCGTAACATCTCTGGGAGGAAGCGACGGTCCCTACAGCTCTGAGCCAACTGAACCCTCTCCCACCTCCCACTACCTGACCTTTTCTGTCATTTGTTTGTATTTTATAATATGAAAAGGGAAAAAAAACAAAACAAAACAAAACAAAACAACCTACTTGTTTGAGATAGCAACCTGCCCCTCACAAGTGCTGGAGGGAACCACAGTACAAGCAAAGGTCATGGGAAAGGAAAGACCTCATTGCTTTGCATCTGTCCCAGAGAAATACCAAATTTCCAGTCTCCCTACCCCAATAATCTCACCCTTAACACAAGAAGAAAGAGCAAGAGACAGACAGATTTTTGATATTTTTTTAAAAGACTTAGAAAACCCCAGAAAACCCTTTTAGAAACTTTTGTCACGGGGCAGAAACCTTCCCCACAGGGACCTTGGTGCAGCCATTTCCACCCCGGTCATGGCCAGGGACTCCTGTCCACTCCCTGCCTCCTTGTCCCCTCCTGACAGGGAGGTCCTTAGCTTCAAGCCATCCAGTAGACACCAACTCTTCCAGCAGGCAGAAGCCCATCTCTCCTTCTGGCCAAGGGCACATAGCCTGGTCATCCCTCCCCTATGTGCAGGTACTGTACGCACAGAGACAAAGCAAAGATGAGCAAACACGGGGCTTATCCCATCCCCAGTTTCCACAGATCATACAGGAGGTTTTGGTGAATATCTGCATATTTAGGCAAACTAGAGAATTCATAGCTCACATGTTGGCCCACCACAGCCAAAGTCATCCTCATGTCCATGGGATGCCGGGGAACAAGAGCTGCTCAACCAGCCCCAACCTGCATCATCCACTCCTCCAAGCTGAACTCATCCCACTTCAGGTGCATGACACCTGCCTGGATTATGCTGAGCTTGATGGAGAAGAGAGAAGTGAAATTAGAGGACTTGGAAGAAAAATAGTTACTTGTGGTCTTGAAGTCTAGGGCCCATTTCCTCTGTTATTTCTATACGCCAACATGCTGTCTCTCAGAGGTCATTGGTTACGAACCAAAGAGTCCCAGAGAAGGATCAGTAACCAAATGAGCTATCATAAAACCACAACCCAGATGGCAGCCAGCACAGCCCACATGCTCTTACTCAAGGACTTACACACACACAGGGAAGGATCATGATGCAGCCAAGAGAAGACAAGAGATGAGAAATGCCTATTCCCTTCCTTCGCCTATTCTCTGCCACCATCACAACAGGAACTCAAATCTCAGTGCCTTGGTAACATCATCTCTGTTATGGTAAATCAACTGTTTCCCCTCCTGGAATGAAGGCTTAGCTGATTCAGATTTGGAGTACTTCAAGACTCTTAGAAGAATAGATGAGTGCTTTTTCCATCCTTAACTTCTCACATCTTAAGGACTATGGACACTTCAGATAGCAGCTCTGGCTGCTTTCTGTTGTCACTGACACCACCTCCACACAGCCCAAATGACCACCACAATGGAGCTCTGATCAATGCTGGGCATGTCACTGGCCTGGTCTCAGAGAAGGAGCTCATCCCTACATCAAGGACAATGTAGCTCATCACTGGGTTCGCAGCCAAGGGAGCATTACAAATGCTAAACACCACTTTTTTATTTTATCACACTGAAGCTGCTTTGTCTCAAGAACCATCTTGCAGATTGCAACATAAAGGCATCTTTGCAGTAGCTTATAATTCAGGCCTGTGTCTCTTGCATGGTCAGACTTGTGGATTTTCTGACATTACTCACCACTGCTGCAGAGCTGAAGAAGGGCATTAAGTGTGAAATGCAGCCTCCTTGTCCACGCTATGTACCAGCATATGAAATTACAGCTAACCCCAAGCTCAGGATTAGATACAGGGTCCATCTCTTCAAGTGGTCAGTTTATAAGATGCAGTGTGACCTGAAGGACAGATGCTGTAGCTCAGCAACATCTCATATCTACATAAGGCATCTCTTCTTACTTCCCATCAGCACTGAACTGGGCAGCAAGTCACCCAGTTGAGATCAATGTCAGTCAGAAAGGCTACAGATAATGTGATGACATGGCCAGTGTTGCAGATGGCAGCATGTCACACCTCCCAAGCAACCTGCCCCATTTAGGTCCCAGAATCCAGCAGAATAATATTTTTCCCAGCATCACAATTAGTTTATAGGCAAAAAGCATCCTAACAACATCACCACAGTGCAGTGGTTATAACTAGAAGCAGGGACTGGAAGTGGTTGTCATTCATCACCTGTCTCAGATGATGCTGTTTGCTTATCTACCCAGGTGAAAGGAAGAGACATCAGTGGAAACACTGGAGCTCATCATTTGCAATCGAGTAGAAGGAAAGAAACCTGTCTTTTGAAAAGTATGAGTCAAACAGAAAATCAAAACATGCCAAGCTTTCCTGCGAGGTTCAAAAAAAGATACTCAAAAAGGCTGATTATTCTCTAAATAGATTTCTTGGCATATGTCTCTCCCTCCCTGCTAATATCTGTCATCCCTTTTATAAGTCCTGTAACCAGGATGAAACAGCTCAGTTGACTCAACTCCATCATCAAGTCTGATGGATGCCCTTGGAGATAATATCTGACCTCCCAGTGCCGCTATATCCCAGTGCTAGTCCTTCATCTCAGACATGGTACCGGGGTATTACCTTTCCATTACCTTCGAGAAACCCAGTTGCTAAAATCTTTTAAAGGAAAGATGTAGTGGTTTTGGTCTCCTAGTGATAATCTAACCCAAGTCTAGGAAAAAAAAAAAAAATTAAAAAAATTTGCAACAACAACCTGGCCATTTGGGCTACTGCCTGTTGTTCACATTGCGCATCTACAAGACACATATTTCCAGAAATTATTTTTTATCACTGCCTGATTATTTTTTTCAGTCAAAGTTCCTGACAGCCATTTCAAGCAAATCTGTTCTTAATGCTACAGAGAAGCCAGGTGATTTAGCACAGTCTTTCCTTATGCTCTATCACTAGTTGGGCAAGACATTTTTCCAAATTTATTTTCTAACCAGAGCAAGTTTGGCCCTCTCTCCAGCAGTGTAGGGCTCACAGTGAATGAAGTCTTGGCAACAGGCCTGAAATTCCCAGAAACCCAACATGGATCCTGCACAGAGTTCATCTGAAGAGACCTTGGCTCCAGCACATGAACCATCACTGGGTTCTGGTGGGTCTTCTGCCATCCAGATCATATGGCCCAGGCTTGCCACAAAGCCCAAAAACAACTGAAGTGCTAAACAAAACCACACTGTCCAATGTGACATGACAACTCCTATAACATCAAGCAAGGAGAAGCACATGGAGCTTCTTCATTCAGCAGAACACCATGCATTCCCAGGAACCCCACAGTCTTTCAAAGCTGCCTCTTACTTCTAATCCCAGAATAATGGAAGGAAACACCAAGGGTTTTTTCATCTTTCACCCAATTTGGACATCCCTGTTTCCATTCCTACTAGACCTCCAAGCCCACCTTTCCACCACACTTTGCACTAAAATGTAACCAAAGGAAAAATCACAGGCCTAAAAGGAAAAGCTGTGTTTAGTAAAGTGATCGTTTTGACAGCATTTATAAATGAGCAATTAGGGGAAAAAGCATCCGGCCTTCCCCACAGGTGGCTGGGTTTTGGCAGAAGGATGTTGGAAAAGTGCCAGAGCCACAAAGGTTGAAAATAAGCCTTTGTTTCTACTCCTTCTCTTTGCATTATTTACCATGAGCATCTCAAAGCTTAGTACCAGCCTAAATATCCTCTTGCCCCAGCATCTTGTCTCCTTCCCACATCAATGCCTACTTCAGGTGAAGCATTGGGTGCAGAAAGCACAACTCGTGCCACCTTTGTCCCCAGTGGTGTAGCAGGTAAGGGCAAGGGCAGTGGTCCCCCCAAGTTATGATGACCCTGCATCTGTAAGAGTCTAAGGCAACTTGTCAAAATACAACAGGAGAAAAAATACCCACACGGTGCATCATCTCCACACTAGAATGTGCCCTTCATCCAGACCCAAAAGCACCCACCTGGTTTGTCCCCACCATTGCACCATGAGGCAACCACATACAACCTGCTCTGTGCCCCCCAGCAATGCCTACAAGCTTTGAGCTTACCAGATGCTGCCAGTAAAGAGCTCTCACCCCCCAAAAAAAACCCTATAATTCCTTCTTACACCAGCTAATGAGGGGCTCTGTCCCAGGGCCAAGAAAGAAGCCCATCTCTGTTTCTGCTAATCAGCCACCCCAGCATGGCCCTCAAACCCAACTGAGCCCCTTGGGGACTACCAGCATCCTCCAGGGTCACCTTACCCCCTTCCTTAAACCTGACAATGCTCAGATGGTGGTGGCAGCTCTTTCCAGGGGCAGGTTTGGGACAAGGGGAGGGAAAGGCTCTTCCTTGGAGAGATGCTGATGCCCAGACCCACCCTTCAGCTCTCTGGATGTCAGTAGTTTCTCAGAAGGACAGTGACACAAAGACCTAACAAACAAGCAAGCAGCCCTCTGTGTACAGGTGCTTCCCTGGAATTGTGCTCATTACTTAAATTAAAAAATATAAATAAGAAGGAAGAACACAATATGAACTCAAACACAAACCAATACAACCAAATGAGGGGGAAGATAAAAGCCAATAAATGCATACATGAAAGATATAATATAAAGAAATAATATATTAAACAACCCTCCCCACCCTGTAATGAAAGCGGAGCTCGGAGAATGGGATCGACGCTTGTTAACCATTGTTAACTAGTATTTTTAGTCCTGACCGCTCTTAGGCTATGTATAGTTCCTTTTTTTAATGCATTTTCTATACATTAATAAAAGATACCGAAGGAGTGACCTGTGTGCCTGTCCAGGAGTGGGGTGGGAGTGGGGTCCTGGCGCATCCAAGACCAGCAGCATCACAGCCCCGAACATATGCCAAAGAGGGATGAAGGTCCCATGTCCCTCATCCTCATTTATCCTGTGGGAGAAAGAGCATGTGGGGCTCGTTAGCAGGGATTCACATACTCTTGCCCTCCAGCAAGGGCCTGCTCTGCCATGCAGGAGCTAAGGTACTTCTGCTTTCAGAGCAGTTCTTGGTTTTTCACACTGTAGTTTCATAGAATTACAGAATGATAGGAGTTGAAAGGACCTCTGGAATTAATCTCATCCAGCTCCTCTGCTCCAGCAGGGTCACCCACAGCAGGGGGCCCAGGATTGCATTGTCTAGGCAGGTTTGAAATCTCTCCAGAGAAGGAGACTCCACAGCCTCTCTGTGCAGTCTGGGCCAGGCTCTGACACACTCACAGCAAAGAAGTTTCTCTTCCTGTTCAGATGGAACCTCCTGGGTTAAAGTTTGTGCCTGTTGCCCCTTGTCCTGTCATGGCACCACTGAAAAGAGTCTGACCCCATCCTTTTGACACACTCCCTTTAGATATTAATCAGCATTGATCAGATCCTCTCTCAGTCTTCTCCAGCTAAGCAGCTCCAGGGCTCTCAGCCTTTTCTCACCACAGAGATGCTCCAATCCCCTCAGCATCTTCAAGGCCTCCACTGGACTCTCTCCACGAGTTTCCTGTATCTCTTGTACTGGGGAGCCCAAAACTGAACACAATACTCCAGATGTGGCCTCACTAGGGCACAGTAGAGGGGCAGGAGAACTGCCCTTGACCTCCTGTCACACTCTTTTTAATGCACCCCAAGATACCATTGGCCTTCTTCGCCACAGGGGCCCATTGCTGGCTCATGGTGAATTTGTCCACCTGCCCTCCCAGGTTCTTCTCCACAGAGCTGCTTAACAGCAGGTCAACTCCTGGCCTGTACTGGTGCAAGGGGTTATTCTCCCCAAGGTGTAGGATCCTACACTTGCCCTTCATGAGGTTCCTCTCTGTCCAATTCCCCAGCCTGTTGAGGACCCACTGAATAGCAGCACAGCTCTGGTGTGTCACACAGCTGAGCTGCAAGGTGTCACACTCCTGAGACAGCCACTTCAGCAACAGCAGCTGGAAGAAACCACGCTTCATCACAAAGCACTCCAAGAAATGCTAACCAGGAGGAGCAGAGCAGCCGAGAGACAATGAGAACAAAAGAACAGAGGGAGGAAATGTGGGGGCAGCCCACCATTGGCTGGTGGTGCCATCTCCATTCTTGGAGGTGCTCAAGACCAGGGGGAGAAAGCCCTGAGCAACCTGCTCTGACCCCAGGCCTGCCTTGTGCATCAGGTTGGACCAGAGGCTCCCAAGACCACTCCTTCCCAAGCTATCCTGTTAAAATAAATAACAATAAGGTGATGACAAAGTCGGGTCAACAAGGCTGGTCCTTTAACCTGGGCAAGGCAGGGAGCTGCACTTTGGCCTCAGCCCAGCACAAGATGTTTTGTTAACAAATTCAGCTGTTCCCATGAGCTAGAGAGTCCCTCAGCTCTGCAGTTTGCAGCCAGAGAAAGCAAAGCCACAGTGAAAATGTTCAGGAGCAGAGTGAAACAACCCTAAAGTCTTCAGTTAAAGCTGTTCTCCTAATTCAGATAGCAATCTGTTCCCACCACAATGGAAGCCCCACTTTTGAAAACCAAATTGCAATGTTATTTCCAGCAGAATATGCTCTCAATGGAAAACAAACAAACAAAAACAACCCAAAAATCCAACACTGATTTAGCAAAAATCTGAGACAAGTATGAATTTCAGAGTATTCTGAAAGTCTCGTCCTGTTCCGCACACAGGCTTTATTTAGACTCCTCATCTTGAGTCTTCATGTTTGACACGTTGCCAGGCAAGATGAGAAAACCCAAAAGAAGCTTTTCCATCAGACCACTTCTTTTCTAAGTTTAATTTTGGAGAGACAAAATAGGGGAATTTACTTTGCAGCAGCTTCTCAACTTCTCGTTCTTGCTTTGATTTGAGAGGGGGGAAAAAAAAAGGAAGTTGAAAGCATGGGAATCCCCAACCTGGCCAAACAAAAAGCCAAGCCTG
This sequence comes from Ceyx cyanopectus, assembly GCA_013401355.1. Lineage (NCBI taxonomy): Eukaryota > Metazoa > Chordata > Aves > Coraciiformes > Alcedinidae > Ceyx > Ceyx cyanopectus. The sequence continues at coordinate 3,975 of VYZU01074945.1, read as the reverse complement.
AACCCTAACGGACTCAACTGTCTGGATTAAATCACTTTTTCCATGTCTGAAGGGAGCCAGCACCACAGAATACCCTTCAGACAAGCCTGGGGGCTCTCTCCTTCACATGGAGGAACAGAGGGGTGGAGACAGAAGGGGATGGGGAAGAAGGGTCACTTGCACTATCCTAATCTCATCCTAATCTTTGGTGAAGCAGTTAACCTGACATGGTGGATTTCATGTATGGTCCCTTACAGAAGCATGTGTGGAGCCAAGTGGGGTCCACAGCACTTCTATTCCTTCCAGAGCACCCCAAATAAAGCTAACTTGGAGGAAACACAGTCTTCCCATTGCAACAACCAGACACGAGAGGTGGGCATGCACCACTTGGAGGTTCATACCCAAAGAAGGCAGATGCATGTGGAGCCACAGAATCTCTCTGGCCCATAACCCACCTCCTAGAAACACAGCCACAGCCCAGCTCATCAGATAGGGTGAGTAGGGGGTGAGCCCTTTTCTAAATACCCCAAGTTTTGACTTAAGCCAGGGAGATGTTCTGCCCCACCACAGCAACCCCTGGGGAGCTCCAACCTCATCACCCATTGCAAGTGCCCACCACCCTCATCACTCTGGCCCCCATGCCCTTACCCATGGGCAGCCACTCTCCTCTTCAAGCACTTCCAGACCATCACAACACCAGTCTCCCCCACCCCCATCTGCACTTTATATGGAGATATTTCATCACAGCCTTCTTACCAAAGTCCCCTTCTTGCATGAGTGATGCTTGGAAACTTTGTTCCACCAACAAACATCAGGAGGGTATACAAAGGTCCCCAGCAAGGGTGTTGTGCATCCGTCCCAAACCTGGAACTCGAGCAATATGTTCCCAGCAACACACCCTTCAACTTCAGCCCAAAGAAAACACAAGGGAAACACTCACCCAGGAGCAAGTAGCACCATGGGAGGAGGAACAAAACCTGCAGGAGCAAGGCCAGAGCAGGTCCATGAAGGCATATCCTCATTCCATGAACTGACAGCTGCCTTATGCCTTGCAGGATGTGATCTTTATAGTACCATCTTTAACACTGTGGGGGTTTAATTCCTCCTCATATGCCTGGATGTGCTCACCATTACTTTAAAATCCTCATTCCCATTTTTATATTTTCAACTCCCATGGCCACAAGGTCTAAAGCTTAATTATGTAGAGTATAAGAAAAAGTTTTAAAAAATCTCTTTTAATCAAATCTAAATGCAGGTCTTTTAAATTTTATTGATTTGTTCCCTCTCCATGAATAAGGAGCACTGTGAATAGCAACCCACAAGCTTATACCTTCTTCTCTGCACTAGGACCTCTACATGCAGAAATTTTTCTGCTTCAGTAATCCTCCTCCTCCAAAAAAAAAATCCATATTATATATAATATATATATGCATTATATTTGAGGAAGACCCTCACTGTGATTAGGAACGTTACTATAAGGGTGTTTTTCTCCCTCACAGTATTTTAGACACAGGCAATCCTAAGCACAAATACAGGCTGGGGGATGAAGGGATCAAGAGCAGCTCTGGGGAGAAGGACTTAGGGGTGGTGGTGGATGAAAAGCTGGACATGAGCCAGCACCGTGCGCTCGCAGCCCAGAAGCCAGTGGCACCCTGGGCTGCATCCCCAGCACATGGGCAGCAGAGCAAGGGAGGGGATTCTGCTCCTCTGCTCCACCCTAGGCACCAGGGTCCAGCACAGCTGCTGGACAACAGAGCACAGCACACTGAGATTCTGGTGAGAATACAAGCTGCCTCTGTTAGCCACAACAGCCCCTTGTCCCCACACTGTCCCCTGCATTGGTGACATTGCAACAAAAGGGTTTTGAAGGAATTAACTCTGCAAATGTTTTGAGAAAAAACCTCTGCAAAGTGGGAAGATTTCCCTCCAAGAACTTCAGGAGAAGGCGCTGGAAACAGACAGCCAGGAAAGGAGCAGCAAAGGAAACAGGGCTGGAGGAGCTTCATTGGCAGACAGCATCCATCCCCCTGATGTTCAGGACAAGCTCTGGGCCTCCTCCTGGTCCCACATCCATGCTGCCAAAAGCTGTTGGCATCTGCCTGCTTGCTGTCATGTATCAATCAGTTCCTCACCTGTGACACAAATTCACCTCTCCCCCCAGCTCAAGGGGGACTTTGTCCCTCCAAATAAAGCAACCTGCTCGCCCTCGTACATGTCAGAAAGAGAAGGACTTCAGCATGTTTTCCCTCTTTCACCCACCACTATTTACATTTCACTCTTGATTCCCTCCCTGGAGGTGGGTGAGCCACCATCAAGTCACCCTGCCCAAGCCCCAGCACCCAGCTGCATCCTCCCTGACAAGCTTCAGTTAGCAAATGAGATGAGGAGGAGGAAGACTTTGAACTGTGAAAAGCAAGGGTCAAATAATCACCAGGCAGGAACTAAGCCCCAAAGACAGCACAAAACATCCTGGCACAAGCTCATACCTTGGCCAACCACTCTGGTGGCACCAGCCAAAACCCTCACATGACCAAAGCCAAGGGATATCAGCTTACCGGAGATCTCCAGGATCAGCTTCCCCCCTGGAAGTGGCTTATGGAGGTGAAGAGGTAATAAAAACATTTAAAAAAATAAAAAATAAAAAAAATTGGCAGCTGCTTATCATTAAAGAAATGGGATTGGATCTCCCTGACCACCTCGGCTGGTCTCCAGGGCAAGCTGACACCAAGGGACAGCCACTGATCACTATTTGGCATTGCAGGGTTGAGCTGAAGGACTGTGCCAGAGGGGACAGATGGCACAACAGGCTTTTCACCTAAAAAGCAACCTTGGCAGAGCAGCTCCAACACTCACCCGGGACAGAAAACCCCCAGAAGTGGTTGTTCCATTCCAGACAGAGGCATAAACCACTGCTTTCCACTACTGAGTACACACTCTGGTCCTTGGGGCCACTGGGGCCGTGCTGGAGTGTCACCTGCTCCTCTGCCTTTGGTTTACAACTCCCACAAATCCAACCCTTGGGAGGTGACAGTAGAGAAGCTGCCACTGACTCCATTTCCATGCTAAGGGAAAGAGCACCCCTATTCACCATTGGGGTTTTCAGACTCTGGTCCTCACACAACTGTTCAATGAGCCACTCCTAATTGGGAAGGTACCACATTACACTGCTGGGTCTCACCCAGCCTGGTGCTTTCCCCACCTCCCAGCACGTCTTCTCTCCCCCTCACCCATCACCAGCACTGCCAGTAGGATTTCCTCAGGAAGGAGTTTCCTGAAGGCTCACGCACTCAAAACAATCATCAGCTCTAAAATAACAAGAAGCCTCTACCTACAAAGTTTGCTTTCCTCTCAAACCCCACACCAAACACACCTCGAGTGAAGACATGCACCCTTCCTCCTCCCCAAACACAATCAGGTCCCCACACCCCATCTTTGCTCTTGAGGACCTGCACATGCACTTACAGTCCCCACCTCATTCCCACCCCGGCCCTTTCTTTCCCCCCGTGCTCCAGCAAACCCAGACCCACTTCAGCAAGCCCAGCTTCATGCAAAGCCTCACAGGTGATGGGTGGGAAGAGGCACCTCCAAAAACCTCACCAGTTTGGGGGCATTTCCCTTAAGAGCAGCCTTTCCCCCATCATTACCCATGCAGGACAGAACCCCAGGCATTTAAGAGCAGCCCCAAACCAGCACACTGGTTCCCCCCTTCCCAGAGGGGACAGACCCCAGCAGGCACAACCAAGAGAGAGAAGGGGATGAAGCAGCTGCCACAGAACCTGCCAGCACCCAGAACACCAGCTGTGTTTGGCCTGTACCCCAAAAAGGTCACTATCCCATCCCACCTCACCCTTGCTTCCCTGTTCTTCTCCAAAGTGAGAAAACTCACTGCTGCTGCTAAAGTAAATACCAAGGGCAGCTATTTTTATCCAGCTCACAACCAGGCACGCTTTATTTTTGGTGTTTAAACTGCAGCCTTTTTTTGTGGGAGGGGGAGAG